>JADLZK010009794.1:0-96301 GCA_015847255.1 Hyparrhenia diplandra
TCATAAGTGAGTCAATCTTCTCCTTGGATGTGCCTCCGCCGCTAAAATATGTGAAATAAGCGACCTGCAGCACTGCGAGCGAATGATTCTTATGAAGGTGCATAGAAAAACACGAATGCGAAGCCTATTCCATGAGACAGAGTCAAGTCCACAGTCCACTCTTTGCTGGGTTCTACTTGTACAATTATGCTGTATCGCAATTTATGCAGACCACGTGTTCTCGACGCGACCACGTGTTCTCGACGACGACTGCCACAGTTGACGTTTATTTTTACCTTTACCTGCACTACCTGCACCAGCTTCACTCGCGCAGGAACAGCTAGACAGGAGCCGCAAGGTAGTCACGGAGCCACGTACTCGAAACATGGGCCAATTGCATTAACTTTCAGTGAGTATATATAAAGAGAGACAGGTTACATCCCAAGGATTTCAACAAAGAGAGCGAACAGAGGGCATGTCATAACTCCTGCCGCTTTTTATATCTCCAAAAATGTGGAGCCAAAATGGACTCAGCCTATATACATGATGACGAGACAAGAAAAAACGTTTACCACTTCAACTACACAAATCGATGTCCGCAAAAAGGATGCAACCTTATGGCTTCCTCGGTGTCCAACCAGCACATTGCTGAGCAACCTGAGGCAGCAGTAATCTGCACATGACCGCGACGATCCCTATGTGCAGAATCACCAACCACCCTTGACCAACCAACAGTTGCAGACTTCTTAGCGCTACAAAAACACAGTACACAAGCATTTGATACAGTTCAGTCAGTGCATTTGCAAAGGGAGCAAAACAGGTTTTTCCCATGACTTTAGAGACCTTACAGGATCTCCATGACAATAACAGGCTCCACCATCATTGAAAAAGTCCAGTGGTATCAAAAAGATTAAAGTTCAAGAGTTTCTCCAGCGAAATTGCATAATGGCAGTTCACCTGCTTTTCTGAAAAGGTAACTTCAGTAATGAATCTTGAAATGAATACAGTAGCAAATTCGTCTGTTAGACACCATCTAATGAATTTTGTCAATGAACAAACATAACATCCACAGATTAACATACAGTAACAAAAAATTAATTAATGTATAAATGAATCAGTTAACACAAACATAACCTCATGGAATCTACATACACCAGTCTAGCTGGGATTACATGCTACTTCCTCTGTTCCAAATAGGTTGTTTTGCTTTTCTAGATGCATTTATTTTGCTATGCATCTATCGTCAGTAGTGTATAGGTGCATAGCGGCATGTATCTAGAACGAAAAAGCAAAAGCCAAACTATATAATTTGGAAGCGAGGAAAATTTCATGTTCATGCTAGGCGAACTGTGAGATGCAAAGAGTGGATCATTACATATATAAACATTAAGTTGAAAATTACACATAAACACCAGGCAACAATTAAACAAAGGCAATCTTTTTAAGGATTCAAAATTTCAAGTCATGCTAAATGGACCCTAGCATACTAGTATTTGACAAGCAAAATAGTAGAAGGACAAGGAAATGAGGGGTCAACCAAAAACTGAGAAAAGCTAACATTCATCTCTCCATGGTTGTGACAGTGAGATGACATTGTTTGATACAGCTGCTCCATGATCTCTAAAAGATAGCAGATTTGAGCACATTGTACTGATTAACAACTGAGTTGTACAAAGTATCTGTGAATAGCTCCCTTCCCTGGATGAAAAGAAAGTAGAAACAGAGTCATAATCACCAACAAAGTTCCAAGGAATATATAACAACATTAAACAACGAAAGACAAGCTCAGTGAGCATCAAACTAATAAAACGTTGGAAAAGTAATAAGCGTTTATGTTAACATGGAAACTTCTTACGAGTAAGAAACCTTTTGTCACAAAGGACAAGGGATTAAGGGTTAAGAGTAATAAAAAAACTTAGATTGCAACAGGACCATTCAACCAGCTCCAAGTACAATCAATAGGGTTTGTGAATATCATATAAAGTCAAAAGAAAAGCATGGAAATATAATCAATATTGCACACTCATGCAAGAGCTTGAATTCCATCTATAAACAAAAATAAGAATATGCCATTTTCTAAGAAGTCATGGCATGGAGAAAAGAGAGATGAACCAGTGTTGATCCATTCTAAGAAGTCATACAAGAAAGGGACCAGATTAGAAGGCCAATCTACTAATAGCAACTTTCCTAACAGCATAGATTAACGATACAACATTTGGCAATATTAGTTGCCTTTCGTAACAGAACAATCAAAGCCATAGAAGCTTATTTGCTTGTAAGTTGTAACACTCAAAATCTATTATCAACCTGACTGCCTGAAAGGGAGTTCCATCACCCAACTCCAATGTAAAAGGTACAAGTAAATCAGCTTATAGTGTAGCAAAAATTCACAAGCCAGCTATTTACAGGCACAGTAAGATTGACGAATGTTGGCTCCTGCCACGAATAGCCAATTACCACACAGAAACAGAAGCAGGAGCATAGGCACTATCAAGAAGCATGATAATGTATATAAATATCACTGAGAACAAACCTCATCAGCGTTCTTGGTATGAGTAGTAATATCCCCATATTTTAATTCTTCGGATACTGACAAGCCTACTCCATGGAAGGATATCACCCTCTGCTCACCAATCTCTTTCTCAACCTATTCAACTCGAAGAAAAAGGAAAATTTCAGAGAGGTACCACAGCAAGAATACTTAAACAGGTGCCATGAGCACTAATGAAGTACAGTACCTGTTGTGGTGGAGGCATAACCTCGTAGCACAGCAATGATAGTGGATATATATGCCCAGGAACGCCAGCATGCTCCAGAAGCCTCCCTCATATTGTCCACTGCAGATGAATCAGAATGGCGCCTGCCCTTGTTTTTGCATGTAGCAGATAAAGTAAACATAAGAGAACACATACTTACAGAAGCAGCGGACTTTTCAAGCATTGTCTTAGGTAAAAAGAATGTTCTTGTCACCCCATCTCTACAACTGTCACTGTACGATCTCATTTCATTTGCTTGTTGACAATGCAGTTACATTTAAAGAAAAAGATGTACGATAATGCATAGAAAATTCAAAATGGAAGAATAAGACCATCAGGCAAGAGAATATACGGGTACCATTCTCCTGTTGAAGGATTTGGGCGGTCTCTACCACCACTCGGTGCAATCCAAATCAACTGTGAACCACCACTGCATAATGTAGTATGAAGATATGTGAAACCAAGCTCAAAAGGTAAAAAGAAAATTACATATACGATAATTCACAATGAGAAGATATTTTGCCTCGAGAACAAAAACCAACTTAGCAAATAAGTAATGGTGCACAATTCTTTTAAACAAAAATCCATAGTGATCAACTCATCATATCAAATCTAAGTAATCATCACTGAAGAAGCATCAGAGTTTGACTGGTCAAGGAAATGTCATTTGTGAATTTTGTTCAAGTGTATATAGTTTTACTTGCATATAAATTTGTGCTTTAGGCACCAGCTTTTTGGTACAAATCATCAAGGTAAGACATCTGAGTCAAAGAGACTTAATATTCATAGGGAAGAAGGATTACAGACTAAACATTATAGTAAAGGGAAGATACCGTAAAAAAGCAAGGCCATTTCCTTGAGACTTCGGTATTTGATCTCCTCTTCATCTCAATTAGCTCAGGAAAATCATTCATATGCTTTTTTCGAAAGTACATAAATGAGATTTCTGATGGGAGAAAATGCTTAAGTGAAAAATTGATAGAGTGAAAGAAAGTAGAGATGACATTGTCACATCGTCAAAAAAGATCTGGGTGAAGAGAAAGACCTTCCCATGCTAAATGGCTTGCAAAGTGGATCAGTAACAACCCTATCGCCAGCAACATAAACCTACATCAGGTGGAAACTTTAAACTGGTTTGATTGGATCAAGTAGTTCACTGAAAACTTAACAGTGTATAATCAAAGAACAGCCTTACTATGTTTTCACTAATCCATGGATTCGCTTTTTTCAAGAAGCAAGGATATAATTGCTGGATCTGCTTCTGACTGATGGTTAGACATCAAAACAACATTGTGGCCCTGCGATAACATATTTCAATACAATACTATTTTGAGTAAGAACTTTAGAAACTATTGATTGTACATAAGTGTATAAAGAAAAGGTACTGCAACAAGCCAACAACGCCAATTTAACGTAAGATGTGTATTGATATGAGAATCGCGGGCCATGATGTCATTTTAACTTATAAGAAAACAGTATTTGCAATTTGAATGTTCCAATAGATACCTCTCAGAAATTCTCAAAATGGGAAACAAATTATCAGTTCCCGTTCAGTCCTTACAGAGTGATATACATTTTATTTTCATTAAAGAATGCTGATATGATGCCATTGGGCTTCAATACAGAATACACAATGATGGTTTACATAATCCTCTTCTTCTAAAAAGACCATGACAGTTTGAATTCACAGTAAAATTGCAAAGATCTAGTGCTGAAAATAAACTAGTAACAATTACTGAATGTAATGAGAACTATACTAACGACAAGAGGAATTGACCTGCTGGAGCTTCTCTTCTATGTCATGGAAAAGGTAAATATTTGCCAACATAGGAGTTCCTGAGCAGATGAAATGAGGTTAGCAGAAGATAATGAAACTATTAAGTCTCCTGGCATGCTTTGGTAGTAAACAAATCAAAATATGTTAGCAAATAGCCCCTACATGCGTTGGAACACTTGAAAAAAAAGTTGTGCAAGGAAGAAAAACAAGAGGAAACAACTTGTAAATTTGTGGGTTGCAGATTACACGAGCAGTTCCACCTGTAACAATTCACATGCCATTTTTTCTTTTTTTTTTTTTCATTTCTCCTTGCAATTCTTTTTCCAGTTCAAGTTCAAATTTTGCATGCACACACAGATGAACTGTATCCATATTGTTGCTGGATTTTTCATACACAATTAGAGATCCATATTTTTGCTTGGAGCACCTAAGATGTTTTTTGTTAATCAAAATTCCTCTCACTAAACTAATAGTTAAATAAGTAACAAGTGACTGAAGCAAGATGATGTTGATAAATGGGGAATGGCTAGAAATGGAAACAAAGGTTACACTATAGATTAAGCACATATTATCACCTTCATCTATATTAGACTCAACAAAATGTAAAACACAACAGTGAATAACATGCTGGAAATATCTGAACAAAATATTTGTTTTATTTGGAAATTACCAATCTGCCATTGTGCTACAAGCTACAATAGGTTTGCATATCATGAAAAACACAAAGGTGCCTACAAACTCTATGCTCTAGATAATCAAATAGCAGCAAATGAAAACAACAATGGTGAGTAAAGCTGATAAGGCATGCTATCCACCCGTCAAAAGGAATAACTTCCATAAGATGTACAAGATTGTGTGAATTATTTGAAATTAAAACATGTACATGTTATCAGGTCAGATTTTGCATTACCTGAAATCTACCAGAGGCCTAATGTAGTTCTGACCAAAACATGTAATAGTCGAACGGTTTCGCACAGCTTTGTGATAAGGTGGAAAGGTAAATGGATTCTGCAAAAAGGATGGAACATGATATGAAAGGCCATCTTTGAAAATAAATAAAATTGCCAGCAAATTGTGATGGAAATCAAATTAGATGGTGAAACCTGTACATCCAGTAGAACACGATCAAACAAAGCCGTCATATTTGAAAGCATGATCTCATATGCATGAGGATCTCCATTTTGCAGGACCTAATACAGCAGAACATTCGCAAAACATTTTTTATGATAGCACACAAAAAATACCGCAAAGATCAGGCCAGCCCCAACTAGCTTGGGACTAAAGGCTATGTTGTTGTTGTTGTTGTTGTTGTTGTAAAGATCAGGCCAGCAGTTCTTACCGCATCCCTGTAATTATAATAGAGCTCCTCCAGGTTACTGGCAACATCTGCAGGAAGTTTTCCATTATCCAGTTCCTTTCTGATGTGTGAAATGAGCTCTGCACAACGTGTGATTAAAAATAGGGGGAAAAAAGAAGTCGTCAGTTTCTCTTCTGCATACCAGATGATTCTATATTAATGTGGCATGTCAGCATGTGAAATTTCTAGGTCCATTCCAAGCGACTACGCAAGCAGTTTGGCATAAGACTGACTACTTCAGTTGGGCAGTTGTGCCTTCATCACTAGAGTAAAAGAAGACACCACTAGTGACAGTGGATAGTGACGCAAACGCACTTATACAGTGTAAGTGCGAAACAATCAAAAAGATATATGGCAATATAAGCGCAAGGCGGACTGCATTTGAAGGAGCAGCAGCAAACCTTCCTCGTCGAGCAGCGACGAGGGTCCCACCACCTCCTCGGCGCCCATATAGGGAGGCGAGCACAGCGCCCCTGGCCGGGACCCGCGGGCCCCGTCCCTCCGGCAGCCCTCCACGCGGCCTTGGCTTCGAGCCGAAGCGCGCCCCGCGGCAGGACCGTGGGGAGCCTCGCCGGCGCGGCGAGGATTGCGGCACGCGGCGAGGCCAGCCAGGGCGACGGCGAGGAGGAGGCGGCGGTGGCGGGGCAGGCGCCCCCGGCGAACGCGACCAGCGGCGGCGCGTGCATGGGGAGGCGGCGACGGAAGGTTCTAGAAACCCAATCCGAAAACCCTAGTGGGAGTGGCGGCCAGCTGCGGAGGAGGCGGAGGACGAGATGGACGGACGGAGAGGGCGAAGAAGGCGTCGACAGTCGACACGAGATGAAGCCTCGGCCCGCTCACCCCCACACCCTGCCTGCTACCAGCACATTTTCCTCCATTTTTCTGTTATTTTTAAATAAAATATATAAAAGGAAACATTTATATTTATATACGTACTGTACAAAAGAAAGGAAAAGGGCTGATAATTTTAGGCCATTGTGTGTGGGTAGGATTTGTCGAGGGAACGAACCTATTGGATGGCACCAAACCTTTCTCTTTCCTGATTTTGGCACACACGTCCTTGTCTTATGCCCATCATCTATGGCCTACAAAAAGCGGTTGCATTTTGGGCATCTCATACAATAGCACGTAGAAAAGATTTTTAGACAAAGGAAAGAGAGGAAGGCACTCTTGGGCAAACAAAGATCTTAAGGGTTTAGTAATTTTTTTTAATATGGTGATTAAAGTATATAATACTAGTTTAATAATAGTTAACTTAATATAGGTTTGTGGTGGGAAAGTTTGGCATGTTCCTCATAATGTTATTCGTGTGCAAACGAGTGGTGTCGGCGTATCGTGGCTTCATTACCATGTCTCGTCCCTAACAAAGTGGTTTCATCGTGTTTGGTAGTGGTGTCGGTGTGTCATGGCTTCATTACAATGTCTCGCCTAATGAAGTGGTTTCATCGTGTTTGGGAGTTGGGATGTAAACAATCAATTAAAAAAGAGTGGTTGACGATCGAGAATAGCTAAATATATCAAAATGAAGTGATGACAAGTTAATTCATATTTTTAGACTTGTGTGTATCACCATTTAAATTTTCATTTGATAATACCAAACATATACTAAATAGTATATGCATCCATATACTCATGGGCCCCTCCATGGCACGGGCGTGGGCTTGCTTTTGCTGCCCTCCCTTCTAAGATGACGGCATTGGAGGAAGGTGATCGAAAGAGGTGGTTGTTTAACAAAGCAAATGGCTCAAATATGTAACTATACGTAAAAAACTTCACCGCAATAAAAATTTTATGTTATGATACGTGACTCACAAACTTTTTTTTTTTTTGTTGCTTGCATAAATTAAGAATAATTAGATTGATATAAGACAACTTTAAAAAAAAAACAATGGTTGCATGTGTGGTTGTTCAATCACCTCGTGATTGACACTTATGATATATCATCTAATATAAGACAACATCAATGTAGTTACCCCTATAAAAGAAAACATTGCTAAATAGTGTTTGTTAAAAGCGATGAAGTGGGATGGGCCAATCACGCTTTTACTTATGCTTGGTCCAAATATAGTAGAGCCGGAGTCATAGATTGTTATACTTCATTCTCTCTACACATGAGTTAATCGCATGGGGATCCCGCCTTGTTACAAAAATGCAACATTTAAGAGCAAAAGCAATTTATTATGTCAATTAATATAAATTGAACAAGCAAGATTTCATACGTGTTGAGGTATAAATTGAACAAGCAATATTTCATACGTGTTGAGGTTTTTGTAAGATTTTAACATGACAATGGCTATTTTAGAGTACGCGAAACCGAGATGGGGATAGTTCCTATCCTATCCCCTCAGCCTAACGGAGGACTAAACATCCTGTTTAAAAGTCCTTGTGGGGGTTAAATCAACCCATTTCCCACCCCCCTAATATGGGAATTCCCCCACGAGAATTGAGGAACGAGTCCCTATTGCCATCTCTAGCTTAGAACAATGGTGAGATGGCCCGAATAATGTCTAGAGATTCAAATCGATGACAACCATTGTGGGCGTGTCCGCCTCTCCCCTATTTCCCTCTTTCCTCCAAATGAGAGGGTGCCGCAAGTGAGCCCAATGAAGAAGAAGCTGATACCACATGTATTAGGATCTAGATGGGGCTAGAGGGGGATGGATCCTAACAAAATTCATTCTATAAAGCACAATTCACTAGGAAAGGTGTGGTTAGTAAAATAAGTGACTTAATAGCAACTACAAGCATGACTCTAGTTCACTTGAAGCAAGCCCCTACAATTCTAGTGGCCATTGATTTCTAGCTAAAACACTTCACAAAACAAAAGCTAAAGCTACTAGCCGATAAGCTACACTAGAGAGTAGAAATTGCTAATGTGTTGGGTTTTCAAGTGGTTGCACTTTGGATGAATGGAAATGGGCTGATTTTTTAGCGGGTTGGGTTGAATTGGGTTTAATAGAAGGAAGATGTTAGGCCGCCTCAATGGAGAGGTTTCACCTCCCGGTTTCCAAGATGTGAAACCTTGGCTTGAAATAACCGTCTCCCTCAATGCACAGTTTCACAAGCTCAAGGGTCCCACAACCTCTCTCATTGCATGGTTTAATTTGCAAAGTTCCATGGTGAAACTCTATTCGCCTCAAAGGGGGTTTCACCCTCTTTTTCCAACGCATGTGAAACCTGCTTTCTTCTCTCCTAGGCGTTTCATGCAAAAAGTGAAGTTTTGCTAGCGGATGTGACGCCGCATTTAATGTGTATGAAACACTCATGAAACCCACGTTGAGACCGGGCCTTAAAATAAAAACCGCATTGGCGCATCACATCTTGTGTGCACATTTTTTTTTCCCACCTACCACACGCGCACCGCACTATACCCGCGACTTCCACCTCGGTCCTCCTCTCTTCTCTTAGATCTCTAGCGAGGTAGCCCCCTCTATGCCTATTGAGCTCTGGCGGCCCGCACTCCATGCCCCCATTGCCTCCTTTGTGCTCACGCCCGTGCCGCACCACCTCCCATGCGCACGGCCATGGCGATGCGGCAAAGAAGAAGCCTATCATCCCTCTCCTCCTACATCTACACACTTTATAGGGTTATCTTCCCCCAACTCCAATAGGCTAAAGAATGGTCGGGACAAGGGGGCATGCATGCCAGGCGGTGGGAATGGTTGATGGGCGGCGATGGGAGCTGGGAAGGACATGGGCGTTGGGCTAGGTTGGGATGTGGGAGGCTTTCTAGAGCTGCAGAAGGTGGCGATGACGGGGTGGAAGGGGAAGAGGGCGGCCCCTAGCTCGTCGATTGTGAACCCTAGCGCTGGGCGAGGACGCCGTGAGTCCGGGAAACGTAAGATTTGCTCGCTTTTGCCCCTTTTGCAACCAAAATAATTTGTTCCCCATGCCCCGCTTTTGAAATTAATCCAATCGGTATATCTTGGTATATGTTTTTTCAACAAGACTTGAAGACTTGTAGCAATCTCGGTCCCCATATCAACGATTGTTAGGTAAATTAGTTTTCAATACCTGGTCGCATAAAGATCAACTCCATAGTCAGTCATATTGACCGAGAGGTATCTTTGAAGGTCATTCTTCACCCAACTATTTGCAGCTAGTACTAGATAAGCTAGCAATTAAGAAAAGTTTATTAGGTGTCGCTTTAGAATGAAATTGCAACACGATGTTGATGGAAACACGATGTTTAGTTTCCTCTAGTGCGGTAGAGTGCCATGGAGTAGGAAAGCACGTAGAAAAACGCAAAGTGTATATACTATTGTTTAGAAGATCAGCCACCAAATCCCCTATGGTGTGTGCGCCAGGTTTCTCCATAGATACGTGAAACACGATGTGCAAGTGCAATTCACCAAAATTACACATGCTGGCACACCAACACCATCCAGCAACTTGTACAAACTTGTATAGGAGTACCATGATTATATAGACTTTCAATTAAAAAAAACACCGAAACCACCGATCAGCTGCCAAGGCAAATCTGAACGTTAGAAGGGAAAAAAAAATCAGAATCCGGCATCATCACGTCGCCTTTGCACCAGTAACGCACGCAAACTAGTACTAGAACAATTTAACACCGAAAAAAAATCTGCGATGTCTGGACGGCCATGATGCGTCTGGTGTGGGGACAGAGACCGTTGACCGCGTGTGTGGACCGTCCGATGCGTGGGTCGGCATCACGCAATTTGTCATCTTGCTTACGGCGCAAAGAAAAAGACGCGCGGGCAACTTGGCATCCAAGTTTGCGCCGCGCGTACCCGCGGCCCGGTGGGTCCGGACCCATGTGTCGGAGAGCGATTGAGGGCGGTGGGTGGGGATAGAGCGGAATAATAATAATAGGGAACCCAAGGGGTCACGCCAAAGCCGTGTGCGTGGACCTCGCCCTCATCCTCTTGCGCTCCGTGTCCAATAATTCCAGCGCCGCATACACCTCCTGCCTTCCTCTCACCTTCGCCCTCCGCCGCCGCAGTCGCCTCGCCGCCGTCGGTCGATTCGTGCTGCTCCAACCTCTGACCAGTCCAATATCGCCGGCGAGGGAAGAAGAAGAAGAGAGAAAAAGCTCCGGCGAAAAACCCCCTACCTCCGGCCATCGCCCGGGGGTAAAGTGGGGTCGGTAGGGGAGTTCTAGGGGGGAGCGGAAGGGGATCGAGATTGGGAGAGATGAAGCAATCAAATAATTCTTCTTCGTCCACCGTCGCTCGTGCTAACGCTCTCACCACTAACCCTAGGTAAGCATCGTCGATCGGCGGATCTGCTTGTCTGATTGCTCGGCGGCGAGGATCCCCTTCCTTGTATATATGTGGATTTTCGATCTGGAAACTTTTTTTGTTTTTGTAACTGTAGTCCTTTCATGTTGGATGCCAATTATGTGTGCTACATGAAGGTGTGAATTGTTAGGGCTAAAAGCAGATTTGAGATCTTCTTCTATGTACTTGTTGACTTTTCAAAATTACAATTTTGTTCCTGTGACTGCAGCTCTGTTTAAATTACTTGTTCAATTATCTGGAAATCCTTGCGTGGGATATGTGTGGATCAATTTCCATGAGGAAGTGGGGTGGACGTTGTCATAATTCCACTGAATTTTACCCTATGCACCTTAATCTGATGATTACTTGATGTGTCGTTTACTGCCCTGCCATGTGTTATGTGATGGATATGGTCTAAGATACAAGTTTTCTTGCTCCATGGTCAGTTCAATTCATGATTTTAACGACTAATTTGTGCATGAAAGAGACTATTTGGTGCTTTAGTTCGTCATCACTTAATGGACTATTTCACAACTATGTTATCCATAGGTTAGTACAAGTATCATGTTCCCTCTCGAGCCGCAGACCTTACCATATGAAGTAAAAGCTTCTCTTATCTGTCTATATGCTTGCAGCACAACCTAGGCATTGTTGGTAATTTGGTTGACTTATTTTTGCATGGAAAGACATTATTGTGCCACGACAAAAGAAATGTGCACTTTTTTATAATCTGTTTAGCCATGCTTATTTTAACAGCTTGTGACAGCATTAAGATTGGTTTTTCCAGGTTCTCACTTGTATATATCTAAAATGCAGCAGCAATATATCTTACTGATTTCTCCACCCGATTTTCACTTTGCAGGATCATTCTGTCTTTTCTGGTTTCTTATCCGAGTCTTTTTCGTTTTATGCCCGTTGTTTATGAGGTTGAGCGTCGGCAGAAGCTTCTCAACTAGATTAGTGTAAATAGTAGACTTGTTCGGGTTTAGTTTGGCTGGAAGAATTAGTCTCTGGTTCGTGTTTCATTCTGCTAGCAATAATGGCTGCGATGAACGGAAAGGTGTTGGGTAAATGGAAGGAACATAAGTAGTGTCAAGAGAAAGCCGGAGAGCCCCGCTGCATACGATGCTTTGATGTATTCTGCACCACTGAATTGCATCAGCATCCTGTCAATGATTCTGCTGTTAGGTTTCATGTTGATCAAGACCGCAAGGCAAAGATCGTGTGCCACTTCAACAAGCAGGTTTTGCAGAGCTATAAGAACTTCATGAGTAGTGCACCACCTAAGCGTATTTTTTGCTTCGCAAAGGTGCTGTCTGAAAGATGTTCCAGAAAAGATTGTCAAAAATGGCCCAAGGCGACTTCAGGGCAAAAAAGACAATCACAGAAACAGGATATCAGAACCATGTATTTTTGCTGGATTTTGCCCATATGACATTCATAGACACAAAGACAGGTGTTCAGAGGCCGATAGCTTGGGTCGATGAAAATGGAAAGAGCTACTTCAGAATCATTTGTGCAAGATCAGAAATTATTTATCAAGAAAGATTTTGGCAACGGAAATCATGAGTACATTAATGTTGAGCCAAATGGGACACGAGAAATGAATGACCAGCTTGGAACATCAGAAAGTTCAGCAGAAAGCTCAAACTTTGATTCAAGTACTGAAGATGTTTCCAGTCCTAAGAGATCTAGGGCTGAAAAGAATCCCCATCGTGAAAAATTACTGTGATATGGGAGAAGCTATTGGAGAAAATGAGCCATGCACTTTGTTGCCTATAGCCTGTAACCTACAACCACACCAAGCTAATCTGGGTGAGGTATCACGTACTCAGCGCACTGTTGAAGCCGTGGAAAAGCTGTTGCAGGGGGGATGGGTTCAGCTATTGAATCAAGGACATTATTGGAATCTACAGGACTCCATTATTGGATGGCCGTGGACAAGTCCGTTACCATATTCACCAAAAGCAAGTGCAGGTTACCGGATTTCATCGTGGAAAATATAAATGTCCGTTATGCATGGCTTCCTTGCTCCAAAAGCACTGTGCATGAAATGATGCTGAATGGTGTTTACAAAGTTCATAAGCCGCCCATCAAGTGTGCAGCCTATGGAGAGGGCACCCTCCTTACACCAGCAAATCGTTCTGATGCCTGGTATGCTCTTGATATATCAATTTTTCCATATATGTCACTATTTTCCCTCCCCTTTTCAAAATTGTTGCTGGCACCAGACTCAGTGTCTCATCTATGTTTCGTAGCTCTTCACATTTTCTGAGTTTTTGTTATGTTTTCATCTATGTCTCGGATGTTGCACACACCTAAGTTCATTACTTTCTTTTTATTGACATGCTATTCAGATGCTTTTAGATTGATGTCAGCAACTAATTACTGTTCCATTTTATTATTCTTGTTCCTCCCCAAGTTCATTTTCCTTCCCTAACCGTTGCCAAATTCAATATTTGTATTACTTTCTGCAGCGCCAAATACTCTGATGTTGATGAAAATGGCATTGTCCATATGATGTTGTGCCGTGTTATAATGGGGAACGTAGAAATAGTTCACCCTGGATCTAATCAGCACCGACCTAGTAGTGACTATTTTGATAGTGGAGTAGATGACCTTAAAACCCACAACATTACATTGTGTGGGATATGAATATGAATAGGCACATCTATTCTGAGTTTGTAGTCACCGTCAAATTGCCTTCTAAAACCAAAGGTAACTAATTGCAGCTACCGTGTCTTCAGTTTGATTTCGATTGTTTTTGATACGTGGCAACCAAAATTTCCTTACTGCTAAGCATTTTCTGTGTCAGATTCCTTTGTGTCGCAAGAAGACTGTCAGAATTCATCTGATCTGTCACTGGTGTTGAATTCTAGTTCAGCCGACTGTATTTCAGAGGTAAGACGCTTTTACATGGGGTATTAAAAAGATAGTACAACATTAGAGTCAACAACTGTTGCTAACTTGATATACAGACGAGTTCCACTGTTGGAGCAGCAAGAGTGCAGTATATTCAGATTGTGTGATTTGACTCAATAATTGACTTGTGATTGCGTTATTGAGATTATAACTTGAGCTGATTATATTAGTTTTCTATGATAGAAACCTCAACTATGATAAGTTTCCCTGTGAAACCATGCTATATGAGTCATGTTGAGTTGGTTAAAGCACCAGTTAACAACTTCATTTTTATGCATAAAACAGGAGATGAACCTGGAGGCACCTCCAGCATTGGGAGGTGGATGTGCAGCCCCATGCTAGGAGATTCGATGGAAAAGGCTCCAAGCTCACCTTGGATGCCTTTCTCCATGTTGTTTGCAGCGATCTCAACAAAAGTGTCTCCTGAGAATATGGACATGGTTATTAGTTGCTATGAAGAGTTTAAGGTCTGATGCATTTTTTTTTTTCTTTCCTTTGACTGAATTCACATTCCCTTCTGTGGTATCCAAAATCACTTGTGTTTGTATGATTGTGTATTTGCCAGAGCAAGAAAATAAGCCGAGGTGAACTAGTAGAAGCTGAGGCATGTGGTTGGTGATAGAGTGCTAATATATCGGCGATAATGCCGTCCAAGATAAGGTGTGAATTGTTCTACTTGTACCTTGCTGATACTGGTCTCTTTGATTCTTTCTGAAAGACTGAAACTTTTTAGCGATAAGGTGTGTCAGCTGGTGGGGTTCTAAGGATGGACCACCAGTCCGCCACGCACCGAACTTCTGAAAGGCCTCTATCTTTTGCTGTGAACAAGCTACTTGTCAAGAGCATCAGAACAGCAGTGGTTTGACAACCTGTTTCTTTTCATACTGTTTTCTGAGGAAATCCTTTTGTTTTTGTCTATTTGTCAGCAGTTACCTCCAGTGGAGGCGCGAGGCACCAGACGCATTAGTGGCCAAGATGGCAGCTAAACCGTGAGGTCGGTGTTGGTGGCTGGGCGGGAATGCAGAAGGGAGGGAACCACAGCCAACTTTGATATAAAGCCCCCTGCAGGGGAAGCAACAACTATGGAGCCTCTTGCCGTCAGTCTTTGTATATGCCGGCTGCTGTTTGTTCCGTAGGAGGCGAGGAAATTGTATCTGGTGTTTTTTTTTTCGTTTCAAATTAAACTATGCATTCAGCTGCCGTGCTTTTTTTTTTTTGAACCATTGAATGGTTCGTCCCTTGAAAAGGTTCCTTTTACCTTCCAGTTTGCCTTTCTAAGATAACAGTTGTGCATTGTTAATTAGTGCTGGTCTTACATTATAGAATAATATGATATACTATGTTTTTGAGTTTGTATCTAACTATCGTTTGTGTATTCTGCACCCATGTGTGCCAGTTAAGGGCTTGTTTGGATGTGCATGTATCTGGCTCAATCCATATGTATTGTAGCGATTATAAGTTCCACTCGAACATATGTGCATCCAAACAAGGTCTAAGAGTTAGTCCATCAGTTCATTTTATGCATCAACCGACAAATTTGCCCCTCTTGTATATCTAAATTAAACCAAAAACGAAGTCCGGACTAAAATGGTGATGCAGAGAATTCTTGTTATCATTCTTGTCTTTCGAATACAACTGCGCGAGGGAGGATGATGTTTCAGGTGTTGGTTGGTGGGCCTCGGATTCAGGGTCCCAGCCTGGAAGCTCGATGTTGGGCCAATCGCCTCTGCAACCAAGCCTGATGTAGAGGCTCTTCTTCCCTGTTTGTCCACCAATCAAATAACACAAACAGAGCATGCTATCAGTGGTGCACATTGTAAGAGAGAGGGTCATCTTGATGTTAATGGCAAGCTGTCGCGCAGGTTTCCGAAAGGTAACCGCTAAACTTTCTCGGCCAGCGATCATACCTGCCAGCTTCTTGTCTGGCTAAGGTTAGCTGTTTGGCTGGCGACGAGGCAGCCCTGCGCAACAGCTCGCGTGTACTCTGGGTCCCACCGCCAAGCTTCACCACCACGTCTGCCTTGGCGTAGAAACACTTCCACTGCTCACGCTCCTTCGGGCCTCTTCTCTCGCAGCAGCTTCGTCTGTTTGTTGGATAACACGGCACGCACACAAGACAACCACAAGGAGTCAGTCTAACCCAATGCAGTGAAATCTCCCGTCTTGAGTCCGGACCAATGTTGGGAAATGCTTTGAGACTCCCTTACCATTTGCGTTGGAGACCGATAGCCAAACCGTGAACCAGAATGAAGGTACTGCCATTTGTCGAATCTGCTGGCTGCTCGCCTTGCTTGCCCCCCAGAGTTGCAACTACAGTGCGGACATGGCTGCGATGGATATCTTGTCAGAATCATCAGCTATGGTCTACGACCAAAGAAATCCAGGCTCGGGAAAAAAAACCGACCTGCTAAGGCTTTCTAAGACAACAGATTCAGCTTCAGCTGCCGAGTCCGCTCCTTCAAGCCACTCCCTACAAGTAAGTGCAGCGCCGTGTTTTGGTAATACCAACTATATATGAAAAAGATTGATGCGGATTTTTAGTCAAATATGATAGCCCGATATCAAATCATGTTATCAATAGTGGCCAAAATCGCATGTATCAATGGAAAACTTTTGAGTGGCGCTCTCTAACAGCTCACTTGTGCAAACGGGTAACACCATGAAATACGGAACATATTCGCGGTAGGTTATGAACATCAGTTTTGCAATTCATACCAATGCATGTTCTGAAACAATTCCGAAAAGCCAGGCTAGAATGCAACCTTTCACAGCATGGTATCTAGCTGGAAAGCAATGCGACTCAAAACTAAAAGGGAATAAGAAGCACTCACCCAATGCCCTCATTTATCTCTTTAGCAACTGCCTCATTAATGTCTGTTGAATCACCAACAATGTGGACGCTGATCCCTGTCAACGGCTGGGTGATCCCAGAAGTGAGGGATTCCCAGGATTCATCTATATCAGGCCATTTTCAACTCTTGCTCTACTTTTCTTCAGATTCACCACCAGTTGGTCTCATCGATGAACCTGTGGCATTAGAATGAGCAAATGGTAAGGTCCACCATAAGTAAGACTGACATACTAGATGGTAGACACATACCATATGGTCTCGGAGAAGACTTAATCCTATCAAACAGTGTTTGGACGTTCATCAAAGTCTTCAATGTACCGTCAGACTTGGCTCTGATCAATAGGGATGTATCATCGGCGTCAACAAAAACATCTCTTGAACTCTCTATACTTAAGCTTTTGGATGTCCAGTCTCAGCTCCACCTCTCCGTTTCATCATAAAGCTATACACAGATAATACAAGTGATTTGTTGTCAAAACCACAAGAAGAGCCACGCCCAACCAATAAATAGGTATTCGAGGTTTCTTCAGCACGATGTGGCATGAATTAACAGCAGTAAATTTAGTTAGTTATGAATAGAAAATTAAAGAAATAATATGTTTATTGTTCTTCTATCTCGATTCGATTGTATAAACTTGCTTATGTGGGCACGACGAGGATAGTATGGGAGCTTGTCACTGAACCTGTTTCAAAAACGGAGTACTCAACCATAGGAGAGCATGGCCAATTTCCATGTTGCTAACGACAATGACTGCACTAGCATTCTCAATTTCTTTTGGTCGCTTCTAGTAATCACGATTGCCCAATCAGTATATATACATAAAATTTTTGTTTTCGTCGTGGACAGTTGAACATGTAGGGTACTACATTACCAATCTTATCAAGAGCTGGATTGGTGTAACACTCGTTGACGGCATAATATTATGCAGTGTCGACTACTCCAGTATATAAAACAATGGTAATGGGAAAAGCGGTGCTAAAGCTTCTGCAGACACTAGTGTTTGGTACACGAAGATTAAATGAGTAAGCGAGGAGACATAATCTGGTGCGTCAGATTGCATCGCAGAGAACGTTACGGGCATGAGCAGATAAGGTAGCTACTCTGGCTAGCAAACAAGTAAACAATCCCCAATCGAAACTAGGACTTGCCTCGTAGTCCTTGGACGGGGCGGCCGACGCGGAAACGGAAGCTCGTGGGAGGAGGCGACTCGCCGACGGTGAAGGGAGGCGGCGGCGGCGAAGGGACCAAAACCGCCGAAGCGAGCCGAGGGAGGTGAGGCTTGGGAGGCCCCGGCGGTCGAAGGTCTGGCTTCGTGGGGAAGGGGGGGAACGGAGGAGCAAAGCGGCCATGTTGGCCCGCTGTCGCTGCTCAGCCCTATCTATCTCGTACAGTGCGGTGGTGGTGGAACTCCCCACGAGCTTTGCTCTGGTCGAAGGCATTTGCCCGCCAATGTTAACTGCCGACCAGTCGGCAGTTAACATTGCCGACTCCCCGTTTTCGGCCCTTTGACTGTTTTCGGCAACTATCAGCCCCAACAAGCTGGGTTTCTTTCTCCCGTCGTCCCGTGGCGAGGCGACGCGGTGGAGGCGACGGCTTCTCTCTCCCGTGGTGAGGCGACGACGGCTATTTCCCCCTTCAGCTGCGGCGACAAGCGGCAGCGTCGAGTTTTCCCCCCTTCCATGGGTGCGGCGGCGGGTGTTTCCTCAGGTGCGGCGGTGGCGGCGGTGGCAGTGGCGGCGGTGGCGGTGGCGGATGTTGTGTTTCTCCTTTTCTTCGTCGGAGATTGAGGAGACGGTGGCTGCTGTTGGTTGCGGCGTTTGTGGAGACGGTTGGTGTGGTGTTGCAGCGGCACCTGTTTTCATCTTGTGCGCCGGCATTTGTTCATCTGACAAAAAGTGGTTGTTATTCTCAGAAACCCTAACTTGCTTTTAATGCATTCTTTTGCTGATGTGACATCGTCGCTGGTCAAATTGTTAGTCTTTTCCACCATTCCCAATGTTTGGTAGTAATTCATTAGTTCTTTTCCTTAAGATAAGAACGTTGGCACTATATTGCCTCTTTTGTTCCTTGCTGTTTCTATTTTTTATTTTTTTATCTAGTGATGATGCCGGATAATAAACTCTGAATCATTGTGCCAAACTGAAATTTCCATTTGGATATTTCTTCTCCTTATATTTCTAGGCAAAAGATGAATATGATGGATGATTGCGAGACTTCTCTACAAGTTCTGGGAGGATTAGATGCTTTGACATCCTGCAGAAGTGAATGATATAAAGGTTAGCATTCCTTTTGTTCTTAGACTGATTGATTGTGATTTATGTGAGCAATCTTCCATTTGGAGGTATCTAATCAAGTTGCCTTCCTGTTTTATGGGGATTCCCATTATTTTTAATAACGTATTGTAGGTTATTCATAATATTTGCACAATTGACAAGAATCTGTGAGCTTCAGTTGCATCATTGCACTGTTGGTGGCGGCCCATTTTTAAAATGGTTTCTTATAGAATATGTTTTCTAGTTAAACTATTAATCTGAAACAAATCTTTTGCTTGCACCTTTGAATTATGAACTTATACTAAAGCATGAGTTGGTTGTGTCTACAAAACTAAACCATTTATTTAGGTTTGTGCTGTCACCTCAAACGGGCCATCAATTTATTCTTCACTACAAGTCGTGACAATAAATCTTCCTAAAAGCTTCACCAAATACTTAATTTCAGATTAGCGAGATGTCTGACACCTAGAGCTTCCTATTGAGCTTCATTACCTACCTGTTTAACCATAGACCACAAAATCACATGGGCTTAAATTTTTCTAGTTTCAATTGAAGAGGGCGTGCAGTGATTTGATTTCAGTGATATGCTTATTGGTCCTTCTTGGGTTTCAGGATACCAGTGAAAGCGCGGAGGCGTGTGAGATGCTTTAACCGTGGATTCTGCTAATGTCAGTGTTCTTTCTTTGATGTTTTCCTTTCCAACAGTTCCAACTGGTTCATTGCCTTTGCTTCTTTTGAATGCACTAGTATTCTTTTTTTTTTCATGCATGCTGGTGCCTTGCCTGTGCTCTTTATTTTAAATAATAATTCGGTTTCAATAAATTATATATCACTAGTAATTTAACTTTAACTATTGATGCATGCCTGTGCTTATTGGTCCTTCTTGGGTTCTCAGTCACTATTCCTTTGTTCTATCATGTGTACTTAGATGTTCTATATAATTAAATCAATGTTCTCGATTGAGAATGTTTCTAGTGAATGTTCTAAGTTTATGCATCTATGTTCTAAGTTATTATTCTCATGTTCTATCATGCGTGTTTGGATGTTCTATTATAAATCAATTGATGTTCTCTGGCCGATTGTTCCCAGTTTATGTCTCTATGTTCTCGGTAGGAATTCTCATGTTCTATCAAATGTACTTGATTTTCTACAATTTTTTCCTGCATATATGTACAATGTAGTTTTACTTACTGCAGATCATATCTTTTTTTCCTTTCAACCAGGTCCGTCGGCGGGTTTGAATGATGGATCAGATGCCATGAAAATACAATACCCTAAGGTTGTTGATAGTGCGAAGATAGATATTTTCATTTGTTATTTTGATACACATATGGATTATTTACTGTTTTTTTATTTCTCATCCCATTCACTGTTTTTATTTCTTATCCTATTTCTGCCTACCTTGGTATGCCTTTCAATTTTAGTGTTTTCTGTTAATATCTTTTGTGTGCGCTGAACTAGCTTCAGATGAGCAAGATTATAGTGGGACCATGAAGAACAAGAACATGGATTGTTACTTTGGGTTGTTTCTTTTTTTTGGGGCTGTTACTTTTTTTCTTGGGGTTTACATCATGTTTGGCTGTTTCAAGGTACTACAGGAGATGAATATGGTATTGATGGACAATCTCGTGCAGGAATTTTCGAGCAACAGGGTAAAGCTCACAAATCTCCAAAGAGTAATATTCTTTTTTATTATTGTGCATACCATGTGTTATGCTGCCTGTGATATAGAATCTTTTTGCATTTTTTATTTGAACCTATTTCTTTTGTTATTTACCTTGTATCTCATACATCATAGAATATTCTTAATTTATGCCCCAATGTTTGCCAGTCATGGTTCTATGTTCTATATCATGTGTGCTTCAATGTTCTAATATAAATAAATTGATCTAGGTGTGTGTTGTGTATGTAGAAGTTAAGGGAAGATCTAGGTATGTTTTGCTTTCTAGACATTTAAACTGCTTTTCCCTCCAGTTATTGAGAGAAGGGCTTTTATGGGTTATCTATATATATATTCACTGACATAGCAACCAATTAATCCATAGAACCATGTTGCCATGCAATATTGCACTGAACTGAGATTTTCTTGTGTCGATCATCAGTGAGGTTTTTCATGTATTATTTGCAGGAGCACCCTAGGTAATTCGTCCATACTTAGTTTTGGGTATATTAGAGTGTTGCTCTGTCATCGCACAAACTGTGATCAGGCCATTGAAAAGTAAATTTAATCTGAAGTACGGGTGCATTGTCATAATCACTCTGAAATCTGGTTCTGTCATCTTAATTTGTCAGAGTTAACCATTTAGTCAAGAAGCTTTTTGTAACTCAATCTCATGTGTTCCTAGATACCACCTATTTAGTTACCAGCTATTGTTCCTATTTTCCTTATGACCATGTTCAGTTCAACTTTCATTGATGTCTGCTAATCTTAACTTCGATGTCATATTTTCTTCCATACAACATAAATAGTCTTACTAACTTATTTATTTTATTCTTCATTGATGTTCTGCTAATCTTAACTTCGATGTCATATTTTTTCATACAACATAAATAGTCTTACTAACTTGTTTGTTGTTGTATATGAAAGGAATGGTTTATACTTCCACGTTCAGGTTACTCTTGCTGGGGCGCTGCGAGGCCTCGCTATGTATGTGGGAAGTTGTGGCTGGTTTGTACGCGATGGACGCGCAGGATTTCTTGAAGCTTTTGAACGATGGTTTGAGAAATTTTAGGTGGCGCGGGCCTATTTCCCTAGTAGAGCTTGGCTCTGGTTTAGGAATGTAAGAGATGCTTCTATGTTCTATTATATAATTAAATTGACTTCTAATCAAAAGCCTGGCTATTTGGATCTTCCTAATCCTAAGGTTCAGGAGACACCATGTCTGTAGTGAAAGCCTGAAGCAGCTTGCTGGTTATCTTATCAAAGCCAACTACATACTCTAGTAATTATTATTATTGCAGCTCACCAGAAATCCTCTGAGGTTTCCCTTTTTTCCTATAGAAATAATTTCCATCCCTTCTGTTTGCTTCATGTGCCCTATCACACATCCCTTTATTAGCCTCAGGTGTGTTAGTGTACTTCTATTCTTTCATTTAATATTCTAGGATGTCACACGCATACATTTTAACCATAGATCTTCGCTTTTTTTGGTTTATGCACTTTTTTGTTCTGTATAAATCCGGATGAATAGACTAGTTGTTGAATTCTTATTCCCTCATATACAATATCCAGTCATGGCTTGAATATGCTACTAGAATGTTGCTAAATGGTATTTGCCTGTCCTTGATCATCGTGGAAGCTGGTAGTAGATTGGTTGTTCAGTTTGCCTGCCAAGGTGAGATTTGCGCGTGCGTGTGTTGGGCTGGGCCTTGTATTTAGGCCCAAACCCCTAGTTGTCGGCCTGCCGTCACAACCCAATCTCGTCGCTGTCGATGGCTTGGTTTGGCACGCGGCACGCAGGTCGGAATGGTGAGAGCGGCGCCACCGCGGCGGAGGATCACACGGTGGGGGCACGACAGACGCGGGGACGCCAGCGAACAGAGACTGAATGAAGATGACACTTGCCGGTCAACTCGAGGTGCGTTGCGTTGACCAGTTGACCACGTCGTTCTCCCGTTACCTGGCGGTGGCGGATAAGCTCGATGTCCCCACTTCATTCATTCATTCACTCACATTTCTCCCAGACCGTTATGTTTACAGTAGATCGCACTCCTCTGTCCCGAAATGTTTTCTAAAGAAAAACCGTGTTTCACAAACACGCCCGCTGTTGCCGACATACATAAAGGGACCCCACTTCATTCCGAAATGTTTTCTCTAAAGAAACCGTGTTTCCCTCACAAACACGCCAGGACGACATACATAAAGGGACGGAGAGAGTATTAATGAGATCAATAATGACGTCAAGTTTTGTGCTGGGTATGTTTGAATGCGTACTAATAAAATTCTCTAAAAATCAAAGTAAATTTTAAAGACTTGCAAAGAAAAATTACCACCACCTAAGGCCCTCCTATTTAGATGCACTACTAGAGATCCCCTGTTTAGGTGCACTAGATCTAATCTAATTTTAAATTAGCTAACAATTAGACCTTATATCCAAACAGGCCATTAATAGTTTCAATCCACTCTTTTCAAAAACTGAGTTGTCATTACTAGTTTCATTACAATCTATTCTAAAGTCCGAGTTGTTCCTATTGACAAATCGGGTATGGTGCCAACAGAACATTCCACCGACAGTTGAGAGCAACACCACCATAACGTATACTACCAACCATCCAAAAGGAAATGAATCGCGATTGAATTGAACGTTAACCAGCGCCAGGCTAAACCAACAAAAGAATAGAGTTAGCCATAGTGTAGCAGCTAAGCCTGTTTACAGGAAATTACAAAAGAAGAGAGAATAAAAAGGAAAGGCCGTAGGTAAAGTGAGAGATAAGCTAGCTACATGCTCTAAACACTTGCAGAGAAATCAAAGTAGCGAGGTTCTCTTTCACTGATGGCCAGGCATCAAAGAGCCACCGGCAGTGACACGGAACCTCCAGCAACAAGAATATTATCACGTGTGTCTTCTAAGCGTGCCACCAGAGGCCTCAAATTGGAGGCCCTGCTGCACAAAAGAATCGATTAGCCAGCCACTTCCTTTGCTGCCAATTCTAAAGTCAGTCTGCACCTGTGCTAATCAGACCAGCTTTGCCACAATCACCACCTGATCCCTCCCAGTCCCACTCCTCTCTTCTGTCACCTCGTTTTGTAGTTAACAATGCACCTAAAGAAAGAATTCGTCTTCTCAGTAGAGGTTAGCACCTGTGATTCCCTAAAATGTACGTGGAAAACCAAGCGACAACTTGTCCTCCCTTGCAACTCTCTGCCCTGAACTGCCCTGCTGCTCAATCTGCCTACTGGCACTAGAAGGTAGCCGGATTTTCACTCGTTTTGGACGGAGCTCTGCTGCAGCATCTCTAGTTCTTTCCGCAGAATCTTCTCGAGAACCGCCACTGGAAGCCAGATATGAGTGCGGTCTCGCACCATTGTGCTGGGTTTCCAACTGTCGCCGTTTTATCCTCCAAGAAATGGGAACCTTGTCCTCATTTTCATCATCAGAAGAGGCAGGATTTGGGCTCTTCTGGCTCATATGGGCAGAGTGAACTGAACTATTATCATATTCTTTTGGACGCTTACTGGCCTGCTGTACTTCAGGATGTACCTTCTTCAGCCGCCTCAGAACCTGATCACAGCAAGTCTTATATTATGAAAAGTATGTTCTGAACTTGTCTTGGGTTAGATGTTGAATAACTACAGCGGCAAACTCAACTAAAGGATATATGATATGGCAGAGTCCGCTATATATATAGGAGTACTATCTAAAAACTGGACATGTCTGAACACATGTGAACCTATAAACTACTACATTCAACTTTTAAGTCATTTCATCAAAAGTCTTGTAGAGTCAAAGCATCTTAAATATGACCAAAGTTATAGAAAAAATTACGAAGATTTATGACATCAAATAAGTATACTATAAAAAATAATTAGTTAGGAACTAATGATAGTTAGATGACAGCATAAATGCTATTATTTTAACATAAAAATTTTGGTCAAACTTGAGATACTTTTGACATCATAAACACACATGTGATAATACTTTTGACTCACTCTAAAATACACATAAATTGAGTTTCCTCTCTGCCAATGCAAATTATAGAATCCACATAACATACCTGCTGTTCAGACAAGGTTGGCGTCTTTGTTTCAGAAGTAGGTTTGTCAAGCGAGGTGGACCTCCGCTTGACTCGGAAAATTTCAGAGTCAGAATCGAATTATCACTGCATCCCATGGCTGAAGCATTACATGAACCATGTTCATTACAAGCATCATCCATGCCAGATGAACTCTCATCCACAGAGTAAGTTCCTTTGGTCATTGATGTATTTGGTGCCTGCTTGGCAGTAGAATAAATCTGGTTAGTTTGTATTGCATGGACCTAAGAAACAAGAATTTAATTGAGGATAGGAGTTAGAAAAATATTTCAATACAGGGTTAGTAAACCCACCCTTGCTTCAAAAATGCTTGGGTGCCTCATGGTGCACAGAAGATGTCAAAGTTGATACTGCAGCAGACCTGCTCCCCCCATCAACACTCATAAAGCCTGAGCTACCAGCTTTACCATTACCAAAATCCAGAGTAATCCCAAGATTTGGGACAAGTTCAACACTAGTATCAGAAATCCCAGCCTCCTTACATGAGCCAATGCAACTTCTTTCCTTAGACAAGCAGACATCCTGCTCAAATTTTCTTGATAGAGCCTCTAGCTCCAGTATGTCCTCTCTAACATAGACAACACGATTGGACTTGCAAGGGCAGCTCCGCAGTTCTTGTTCTGTAACCCCGATTAAAAGAAACAATTAGCCAAGAAAATTAAATAAAGCTACAGAAACATCAACATTAGCATAATTACCATGATGTAGGCAGACAGGATCAAAGTTACATCCACACAACACGTGTGTGATATAGCAATCACGCCGGCACATGCTACAGGACAGATTTGGAAATGTCTTTGACTTGTAGCATATTTGAGAACCCATTTTAGCAAGTAGGTCACGTGCACGCCGATGGAATCGTATCAACCGCACAAAGCATGATTTTACACAATGCTGGGAGTATGGATGTTCCAACTTGTCCAAGTATCTCGGATCACAGTTCAACAGCTTTTGGGAGAGAAGCACAGCAGAACGACAAAGTAGCTCCTCATGTGCAAGCAATGGAGTTCTGTTCAGAAGTGCGTAGCGCTTGGTAGCCAGAGAACCAAGAGGAAACCAATCGCCAATAGCAAAATTAACAGCCTCTCCACAATTGAACCCTGGGTCATTCACAAATTTCTTAGGATATATATACACATACATAATGCAGTAAACCAGAAACCGGAAGAAAAACACGAGGTATACCATGACTGAAGCCTGCGTGGTAAGAGCGAGGAAAAGTAATAACAAACTCTCCAGGTCTTTGTACAGCTCTATAGACAGGAACATTGTGATCTAGCAAGACATTTGGAGGAACATTGTTGTCTTCCCCAGTAGGACATCAAATGCTGCATCCTCTCCATCACCAATCAAAAATTTCTTTGTTATATACATACTGGCTGGCAACCCTTTCAAACCCAGGAGCCGCATCGCCTGGTATCCCATACCATGTCTTAGATGCCCCACAGTGATGGTAATTGATGCTGGTCAAATGATCAAAATCAGCATCTGCGGCCTTTAAAAGACAAGTAGCTAACAAACTCAAAAGACTCAAGATTTTTACCTGTACAAATAATGGTCTTCCACGTGCCACGCAAAACATGCTGAAGAGCATCCCAATATAAAGCATTGGATCTGTCACTCCCTGTTTTCAGACCAGAATTGTTAACAATCATGATATATGATGTGGTAAAGAATGTACAGAACTAGTAGACTTATATTACTTACTGGAATTGGTGACTGAAGAAGTCTTAGGACAGAACTGGGGAGCCGTGAAAAATTCTACAGGCAAGCAAAAGAAAATCAATAAGGGCCTTGTAGCCAATACAACACACAACCACACATGCATGGCCAACGAGATCAAAGAAAGAGAATATTCACCTTGAGGTTCCAGTTGCTTTTCCCGAGTTGATCATGAGGAGAAGAAGAGAAGGCACTCCCATCAACATCACAAGCATATTCTACGACATCCATTTTGCCAAAAGCAATCTCACGCCAGAACTCCTCCTCCACATACCTAGATGGGAGACAACTAGAGCTGGAATATTTCTTAGAGAACACTTTGTTCGCCATTTTCTCATAGTCCCGGAAGGTGTACTTTCTGCAGAGTCATGCCAATCATGAAGAAGTCTGAAACATGAGCTAAAGCAATAATGAAAATAGACAAACAGTGGGCATACCTTCCACTCATGAAGAAAGTGACCGTATCATCCTCAGCCCATTCAGCAAGACGAAGGGGCTGAACTCTAGTCATGAACTTAAAACTGGGCTGTTCCTTCGTCAGCACAACACTGGCAGGAACAGACGCACATACAGGAGAGACGATTTTACAAATGCCTGAAATAGAAGTAACACAGTCTAGTTATTCAAAATGTTTAGCAAGGCCATTGGATCAATGAGAGAGATACATTATCATAATATGTATTATGCTAAAGGCAACTGTACCATATTTAGCAGCCTCAGGCGAAATCTTCTGTATATAAGCAATAGGATCCGTAAATTCCTCCTTGGTGGGATAATACACAGGGCATTCTGGTATCTTGCCTATCCACTCAAGGTTGGACATATCGAACTTCTCCACCTTGCGCTTTGCAAAAGGATCCTTGTTCTGGACATTTCCAGGAAAACCTGTAGTGTTGTTCGAATGCAATCTGACCCCGCAGTTAGCGGGGCTCCGCAAGGCATCACCGCCGCTTCTTGCGGCCACCGCAGGATTGTCGCTGGCTTCGTTCTGAGCGCTCAAACGCATTTTCTCGAGCCTCCTCCGCTTCAGGATCTCAAGGCCGTTCCGGACCTCCACAGGGAGATAGCTCCTACCCTCCACCTGAGGCATAAGTAAACGCATCAATTTTGGAGTCAAACAAAGCTATCATTTACTGTACTCCAGTTCAGTATTGCAAGTAGACATTGACCAACAGAGACAGCAGACTGAATCAGAACCAATTGTTTGGATACCACAAATTGGTCTCAAGTAGTACCAAAAGAGCAGCAACTCGGCAACCAAGTCAAGAAAGCTGTAGGTACTGAAATCAAACACGACACATTGATTTCTTGGGGTTGTTTCCCTACCACGGCCAACCGGTGTGTGTGCAATATGATTTTTAGCGGCCATGCGCTCTAGTTTGTATAGTCAATCAATTATCCATAAAAGCGTGATGCTTAATAACGATGGTTAATATTTTAACAAATAAAACATGATCAAGTCATTAGCTTAACTTTCGTCCGAAGTAGAACAAGAGATTTCAGCACAGTGAAAGCATAATGAGAACACAAAAAAGACGGCGTGTAGGCCCTCTGCGAAGAAAGAAAAAGAAAATGAAAAAGGAAGAGAAGAGAAGAGAAATCTTCCAAGTCGACCGCAGACGCGGTCAAAGTGGGCAATTACGCACATGCGTGATGACCATGGTGGAGCTGAAGGAAGAAGAAATTTGTGGAAAAAAAAAAGGGGCGGTGGGGAGGTGGCGCACAAACACGTCCACACGGCAAGAATCAGACAACGCCCCCTCCTTCCGTGACTTGTACCCGTGGTGATTCGTCAGTAGGAGTATCTGCGACCTCATATCATATACTACCCGCACAACCCAGAACGAAAAGGAGACGGAAGGAGACTCATAGTAGCCGTATAGGAGAGGGGGAGGAAAATTCCAAGTTACGACAGGTGGTGGCGGCCAACGAGGGGTAGGGTGAAAACTAGGAAGGTTCGAGTTGACCGGTTCGCCTGGGTCGTGTAAATCTGAGGTGATCCTAATTCCTAGGGAGCATTCCTAGGGCCGGATTTGACGAGTTTTCCATAAATGAGAGATAATTTTTTTAAAAAAAAGGACCCCTACTTTTCCAGCAAGCATTGACGGAGGCAGGAAGGAATTCACCGGGAGGCGGCAAACTAACGAAATTACCGAATTGGGTTGGAAAAGCTGGCATGTAATAAGCGAATCAATTCACGGCTAGTACCTAGGAAAGTTTTCTGCCGAATTGGTGCAATTGTAGGCGAACTCCACCGGTTGGGCCGTTAATTAACCCCCATACGAGAATTTAATTTGATTTTTGGCGGAAAACAGGCGAAAACAGAGGAAGACAGGAGACGAGGGAGGAATCAAACAGTAAACCAGAAGCGAGGATGGAGTTGTACTACTAGTGCTGGCGGTGGTGGCGACGAGCGGAAGAGAAAAAAGCGCGCGAGCGGAGGAGCACGGCGGCGGGTGAGGAAATTGCCGCAGATCTAGAGAGAGAGAGAGAGAGAAAGAGGGACTCACCATGTCGCGTCGCTGGGCGGTGGGTCGGAGAAGCCTCTAGAGAAATCCTCGGCGGCACGGGTCCCACATTCCCTTCGGAGGTGCCTCCGGCGCGTTGGAGAGGAGAGGCCGGCCGGGGATCCGAGGCCGGCCGGAGGAGGCGGCCTCCTCCTTCCTGTTCCTCTCTCTGTCGTTGGGCGTGGTGGGTTGGTAGTTGGTTTCCCGCGCGACGCCGGACAGAGGCGGTGAGAGAGCCAAGCCAGGGCAGGCCAGGCCAGCAATGGGAGCGTGGACCCCACCGGCGGTGGTGGCCGGCAGGCGGGGGGGTCGGCCGGCCGCCGGCCGGCCGCGAGGAAGGGAAGGGAGGCGGAAGGAGAGGGAGGTAGAGGAAGGAGGAGTAAACGGGACGGAACGGAACGGGGAGGTGGAGACGCAGGGTGGTGGTTGCTCCGAGTTAGTATAGAGTATTTGTGGGGGCGGGGAGGGGAGGGAGGTTCGGTTGGAGCGACCGAAGACGAACGACGTGGACACCCGGGGGCCTTCTGGGGAAAACGCACGCTGCCACAGCCAACCAACCCAACTGCGAAAAGGGCAGCAACTGGGCGACTGTTCTGTGGGAGAGAGAGGGGGAGCCAACGGCTCGGCTCGGCTCCTCTGTGCACGACGTGCTCGGGTACTACCGCCTGCCTGCCTGCCTGCCCCGTGGCGTGGCCTCCCTTTTCTTTTCTCCCCCTCCCCTCACTCGTCGCTTGGGTCTGTGTGTGTGTGTGTGGTGGTTGTGGTGCGAGCCGAGTCCGTGTCCGTCCGCCTCGGCCGCCCGCGGGATGGACGACCAGACCACCACGGGATGGGAGGGAATTCAGAGGTTGTTCCACCAAACGCCCACCGCTAACGGAACCACGTTCGTTCCTCGGTCCCACCCACCTCAGCTCTCCAACACAAGAGAAGACAACCGAGCAACCGCGCAACCGCTCGGCATTTGTTTCCGCCCGTGCCTTGCTCGTCCCCCCATCGCCAGGGTGGCTACTCTTTAACTAACAGGGTGGTGTGTGTGTGTGTTTTTCTTTTTCTTTTTTACTACGGTGTACCACGAGACTGAGACGTGGATGGGGCGGAGCACGGGGGAGGGATGGCTGCCACCTGCCTGCATGTGCATCAGTTTTTACAGATCCACCTGGCCACGCCACCGGGCAGGCACTTGGCCCAAAAGCGCACGACCCTACAGCTCTGCTCTAGTAGCCTCTAGAGGAGTATAGGTAGTATACCTAGTAGTAGTAATAGTATTCCTACTGGCTCTGGCCATTTTGCTCCGTGCACACACACTCATCCCTGCTTCCGGTAACATGTTGGAATAGAGTAGAGTAGGAAAAATAGTTGTGCTACTGGTACCGGTAGCGGACTTTAAATGGCTTTATGCCACTTCCACGCACCACTATTGGCGAAAGATAACCTGCAAATCAGACCCCGAAACTCATTCCCATCCATAACTGCTCCTACTCGCTCGCCCTGTGAATTTCCATAGTTGTGTTAACTTTTATTATTATGACCAAATAAACACATAACGAAAAAATATATCTTGTGGTGTATCTAATAATGATGCTAATTTGGTGTCATAAGTACTTGCACTCTTTTTATAAACTCAGATAAACTTTAAAAAAATTATTTTAAACAACTCTAAAAGATGCATTTTCTTTCTCCCTCCACCCACACCAAATGATTGGACAAGTACATTTAATGTCAATAACCTTTCCATCCAAACACCTCAGAGGGCTAGAGTTAGTTTAGAGCTAGAGTTGAAGTTAGAAACTAACTCTAACTCTAACTTAGTTAGAGTATCAAACACGGCCATAGTAATAATAGGTAAAAGTAGTTATTAATAACTATGTACTTACACATTAATATTAAAATATATAAACTTTTAAACAAGCTAATTACTGCATGTTAAACAAGTTATTAGCTCATCCTACACCGCAAAACTCCAAAATATTTCAAAGTGGATGGAGTACTGTCGTAAAAAAAAATATGATATAATGTCAACGATAAATATTTGTTATATACATGTCAAAACAATTGTTACCTACTAAGGCAGGTCTATCTAATAACCACCATGGATTAATAAGAAAAATATGATAACCAAGGTAGCTCATCATGTCCTATATTAGAGACCAACTCACAAATATCCCATGAACTTAAGATGCATGAAACTTTTGTAACTAACTTAGAGGATCTAGGCACGAGAGACCTAGCCGACGCCTCAACATACCTATCCTAGCATAATTGATAGGACAGAGGAAGTAGGACTATCGGTCTAAGGGGCTTAACTAATAAATTTGTGTCCCTGTTTGATTTTTTCTTTTTAGATAACGGAATTACATTCGCCCTCGCAGAACGCACACAAACCAAAGCCTCTCGTGACCAATAATACGTACCAAACTTATTACATAATTTAAGAACAAAAAGAAACTTTAAGATACATGAATATATGTGGTCCCTGTTTGATATGTCTAAGAGCAAGTATAGTACTTGTAGTAGGTAGGAAGAATGTTGGAGTGAAGAAGAGACAAGAGAATGGAGAGGAGCTTGGGCAAAAGAATCCAAAAAATTTATGTGAGAGCGAGTTTCTTTTTTGACACGACTGTAAGAGGGAGTTATAGGTGAACCAACTAATAGAGTAAAATGCACCTCAAAATGCATTTCTTGTCCCTGAGGTTAGTTCGAGTATCATCTAGGTCCAAATGGATGTTTACCCGGCCTAGTAGCTAGCTAAGGCGGAATGTTTGGGTCATCGCTTACGTGGATTTGTCAGATGGGATTCACATGTGAGTGGCAAAAGCTTAACCTTAGAAAAATTGTCACATTCAATATTTTATATGAAAATTGTAGCACTCCATGAAATCTATAACATTTTAGATTTGATTTTTTTAATTTAAGATTGTTAAGATGCTAAAAAATATAAAGTTCTAGCAATATATTAATCGTGTATCGAACTTGTCACCTGAGAAAATCATATATTTCTTATATGTTATCGAATAAAGATACTTTGTATATGAACTGTAGCCTCTTGATAATAATATGTACATATTAATAGTTTTTAGTTTTTTTTCAATTGACATCGTTAACATGTTCAAAAGAAATATTCTAAAGTTTCACCTTTATATTAATCGCGTACCAAACTTGTCATGTTACTGTCAGACAAAGAGCCTTGGTATATGAAACTTATACAGCTTGATATGATCTACAACTTTCTAGTTTTCTACCATCATGCGTGGTAATAATTTATAGCGCCTGAACGATAGAGACATTATTATTTGGTTTGAACAATGTTGAGACATAGCCAACATACCGCTCTATCCATGTCAATAACATGTAGCGATTATTTAAAAAAAAAAGTCTAGTATTTATTATGTATATATATGTGGTTGAGCTACCTTTTAAGAGTAAGAGGTAGGGACAAATGAAACTATCTAAGGATAAGTGCATTGGGCTTATCTATAGACTCCGTCTCCTAATATAGTGATATATACAATGACCAATGGGTTATCTTTAGAACCGTGTCGTACTTGTAATTTCTAGTGTGTATCGAAGAATAGAAGGGAAATTGCATTGGTCTTATCTTAGAGGTGGTCTCATAATATAATGACACGTAAGCTTAAGTCTTTTTAGTAGACAACATATACAATCTGTTTAGCGGACAACACATACAATGGCCACTTCGTTATCTTTAAAACTGCCCCCCGTACTTATTTAAATTGTGTACTCCTGTAGAACAAAAGAGAAAGTGCATTGGTCTTGTCTCAGAGGTTGTATCGTCTTTCCTCAGTCCAAATTGTAGTTCACTTTTGAACTTTTCAGATACATTGATTTTCTTTATGCACCTAGCTATACACTACGCCTGCAGATACATAAGTAAATCAAATAAATTTAGTTAAAAAACGAAAGAAATTACAATTTAAAAACGGAGGAAAGAAGATACAATTGACTCTCTTTTAAACCGTCTCGTATATAATTTAACACAAGAAAAAAAAACATGGGTGTGCAGAGAGAGCCCGGATGGTTATGGTACGGTACTCGTTTGGAGCCCACCCAGTTTAGCTGTGCCTGTGCGGCTATGGACTGCTGCTGGTGGCTGGGCTACAGGAATGCAGGGCATTCACCATTCCCTTCCCCTGACGGTCACGGCATCACCACCACCACCTGGAACAGTGCAGCTATAGTCCAATGTCCAGTGAAGTGCAGTCCTACATGGGCAGGGGTTTAGGCTAGGACTGTGAGAGCAACCGCAACGTTTATTCCCGGTTTGGGTAGTAACGTGGGGCCAGTGAACAGGTGGGAGTAGGAATGAAACCAGCCCACAATGTCTAACTGGTTTAAGGTGGGGCCCGCATAAGTAAAAATATCGGCGATCCTAACCTCCTGCTACCCCTCCCGCGAGAAAGTTCTCTCAGATCCCGATCCCCAATTCCTTCGCCTCCGTCTTCGGAATCGAACGACGCCACCGCCGCCGCCGGCGCCGCCTCCGTCTTTGGAATCCTCCGACGCCGCCTGCTCCTCAACCTCCGGCTCCTCAATTCCAACATCCAGCATCCAGCGATGCTTCCTCGACAACTCCACCGCCGCTGGACGATGCTGCCTCGACGATTCCACCGCCGCCGGCGTGGCCAGCAGTCAATCGGTACCCGTCGCTGGGAAGCCAGCTCTGGCTCGTGCGGCACGCCGGGCGCTGTAAGCACTGGGCGCAGGATGCTGGCTCGTGGAGCCTGCTCGACATGGTGTGCATGCATCCGTTGCGGCCGGGATCAGATCTGCAGCAACCAGGTGAACTCTCGACGCCTACCCATTTGCTAATTTTAGTAGTCCAGCCATAAAGTACTAGTATGCGCATGCAATTTACGAGTGCTGCTACTACAGCTCTGGTACAAGTGTACTGAAAGAAACATCAACTTCTAAACAAGCTGGTGATAAATTAATACATTGAATTACAATAACAAGTAGAGTACATGGTCTTTTTTGATCCTAGAGTACATGGTCGATCTGAAGCTAGTACAGTCTAATCTTGTTGTCGCTGACCACTAAATTTCTGCCATATGTGCTCTATTAAATCTTCCTTGAGACGCCGATGTCCTGTTCGGTCACGAAGGCTCCTATTTTTCTCTAGGACCTCTGCAAATCCATAGATTGGGCCCTGGTCAAGCCCTGTTATTTGGGCAGAAAATTGGCCTTGCTCATATGTGTTCTCATCTGGGATGTTATAGGAATCTCTCTCATCCTCAACTATCATATTGTGTAAAATAACACATGCATACATTATATCTGCAAGCTCTTTCCTTTCCCAAAGACGTGCTGGGTGACGTATGATGGCCCAACGTTTCTGCAAAACACCAAAAGCCCGTTCCACATCTTTCCTCGCTGATTCTTGACGCTGTGCATATAATTTATGCTTTTCACTTTGGGGTCTGGTGATTGATTTGGCAAATGTTGCCCACTCTGGATAGATACCGTCAGCTAGGTAGTATCCCATGTTATATTGTCTTCCATTAACTGTAAACTCAATAGGTGGTGCTCTTCCTTGTAGCACATCTGTAAATAATGGAGACTGGTCCAATACATTGATATCATTGTTTGAGCCAGCAGCCCCAAAAAATGCATGCCAAATCCACAAGTCTAACGATGCAACTGCTTCAAGCATGATTGTTGGTACTCCATAATCACCACGTGTAAATTGCCCCTTCCATGCAACCGGGCAATTTTGCCATTCCCAGTGCATGCAATCAACACTACCCAACATTCCAGGAAATCCATGTGCCTCACCGAAATGAAGTAAACGTTGAATATCTTCTTCAGTAGGCCTACGCAGATATTGATGACCAAATAAGTGCCTCACACCTTGAACAAATTTGATCATGCACTCCATTGCCGTGCTTTCTGCTACCCCAAATGATTCATCCATAAGATCAGCTGGGGTACCGTATGCCAACATTCGGATGGCAGCAGTGCATTTCTGCAATGGTGATAGACCCACCTTGCCAAATGCATCTTGCCTAAGACGAAAATATGGAGACCAAACCCCAAGAGCATCTACAATGCGCAAAAATAGATGCTTCCTCATGCGAAATCTTCTACGAAACTGATCATCATTGTATAAAGGATTGCTTGAGAAATACTTAGCAAACAATCTGTTGTGGTCACCTTCATGATCTCTATTGATGTACCTGCGTGTATAGCCCCCACGATGGTTGGAGGTACCACTTAGGTGAGCCAGCAGCTTCTCTTCAAGTTGAGCTTCAACTTGAGCCTCAATGGGATCATTAAATTCTTCCCACATCATCTCTTCAATCTTCTCACTATTCACGGACTCATCAGAATGACTAGAATGATCTTGTGAATCAGTAGACATCGTTTATTTGGTAGTGGGATGCTTTGTTGTGTGGAAGATGAAGGTAGTGTGTTGCTGCCTTGAAGTACTGCTTGTATTTATAAGCCAGTGGAACTTTGCAAGAAACCAGGGCTGTTGTCTAGTTTTTGTCTATATTCCAACAGCTAGTTTCCAACAGCCATGTTCAGCTTTTTCTGAACATGCCAACAACTAGTTTCCAACTGTCATGTTCTGCTTTTTCTGAACATGCCAACGGCTAGTTTTCAGCAGCTAGTTTCCAACTACTAGATTTTGTATGGTAGTGCTGATCATTGTACCAGGAAGATGGATATTCATTTGATACAGAATAGGGGTACAGATGCTCTTACAAATACGAAATGATACAAACTTAGCTCTAAACACTAGGGGTACAAATGCTCTTACAGTACGAAATGATACAAACTTAGCTCTAAACACTAGGGATACAAATGCTCTTACATTACACATACTACAAATGCTTCTGATTAATACTTTCTGGTCATTTATACTTCAGCAATTTCTTGAGCTAACTTCTCCAGAATATCTTCATGCCTCTTTAGCTGTTTTTCAGTAAAATTCGAAGTGTCTTTGTCCATCAATTTTGCATATGTCTGGTACAGATCTCTTCTAGTCTGTGACTGCTTTGCTTTTGTTGACTCAGATGCTGCTTCTGTCCATTTTTGCATTGCTGCTGCTTTCACTTTTATAGCTTCGTTGAAGAGAACAAAGTCTTGAGAAGGCTGATCCCCCAAAGGAGATGTTGGCAATTTTTTCCCTTTCAGCTTGGCTTTTGCTTTCTTCTGCCCCTCAGGACGCTTCTCTTTGTGTCTACTTTCATCTTCAGTATCTTGGTTGGAAGATGATGTGTATGCACCTGATTCTGAAATCTTAGTCCTCTTGCTGTTGGTGTTCTCCTCCTCAACGATTCTTTGCCATTTTGGTAGACCCTTTAGCTCCTTCCACATATACTCTAATGTGAATGGTTTCTCGTTGTTTTGTGATTTAAACCATGCATGAGCCCTCTGTAATATCATATCATCGGACTCTCCACTCCTCCAAGTGCTTCTAACTTGAGAATAGACTCCACACCATTTTGTTACCTCCTTCTTGACACCTTTCCAATGTGACTTGCATTGCACAACTGTCCTTTTGCGGTCATTGCTTGGTGTATTGCTGTTGAACTCTGCAGTTACAGCTCTCCAGTAGTGATCAAACTTCTTGTCATTTCCATCTATGGGATCCACTGAGTTGTTTACCCAAGCACTAAGGAGCCTTATGTTCTCATCTTCTGTCCAGTTCAGCCTTACACCTCTCCTCCCTCCCTCTTCTCTTCCCCCAGCCTCTTGTATCAAATTTTCCTCTTCACCACCGCTTGAATCTTCGACAGTAACAAAGTTTTTCTCTTGTGTTGCAGGGCATGGAGAGGCTGATTCGGATCCATGAGAAGAAGGAGATCCAACAACTTGATTTGGTGAGTACCCCCAACTTTCTTGCTGCTGAAAACCTTGAGGACGAAAAACCTTGGAAGCTTATTGGTATAGATTGTGGCCAACTTCCTTGGTGCTGAAAACTAAGAAAGCCTGGAGGACAATTGCCTTGTGCTGGATAGTTGGTTGGATGTCCAAATGGGTGAAAATTGTGGAAATTTGGTGACAAGGATTGGGAGGAGTGGGTAGGCTGTGCTTGGGGAAATGCTGAGGGAATTTGAGGAGGGGTGTCCTGTCTACTACTCCCAGAATGTTGGCTGGAGGAGCCTTGGGTCAAAAGGCTCATGTAACCTCTATTGGGATCCATCACGTGTTGAGAAGTTGGGTGGTGTGGTGATGTCTTGAGTTTGCCTCTGTTTATGTAGAAAAGTTTGGTGGTGTGGTGTTGTTCTGAGTTTGTCTCTGTTTTTGTAGATGAAGCAGCAGGAAAATGGAGCAAGATGAGCAACGGCTAGAATAAACATGGAGCAGGATGGGCAACGGCAGGAAAATGGATTTGAAGTGGTTGCTACAGGAGGACCAACGGCTAGAACAAAATCTGCCAACCGTCATTCATTTTTTTATTGCAAACACTGTATAAATATCATACTTTATTTTCTTGCTACCAGGAGTAGTACTACTCCCTGGCATTTACTACTCCCTGTTCCCACAATGTATCCACCCGGTAATAAGAGAGCATTAAATGCTTCCTACCCCTTCTACCCTCCCATTGCGGGTGCCCTGAGCCGCTAGCAGAGGCACACCCAGGCACGCATTCATTTTCATTCACGGACGGGCGCTGGCAACCGAGCAGGACAAAACAAAACAAATTGGCATGGCGAGAGCCGTGAGCTGGAGCTGGTGACGAGACGGGACGGGCGACGTACGCGTACGCGGGGGCCATGCCATGCCATGCCGCGGCATCCCGGGCGTGGCAGTGGGCGTAGGGATCGACGGGATGTCGAAAGGTGTTCCCTTTCCTCTACGGACGGCCGCGATGCCGGGAGCCCCTGGTCCTTGTTGTGTTTGTGTCCCGTCGTCCCGTGGCGTCCCGAGTACCCGACCCGCGTGGGAGTGGGAGTGGCGGGGACTAGACTAGTAGGACCCACCCGCGGAAGAAGAAGGAATCCGCCATTGTCCGTGGTACTCTACCCGGGGTTGGATTGGATGGATGGATCCAGAGCGAGGTGCTGCCTCGTCGAGTCCTCCTCCTCGTGACCTCGTCGTTGCCTCGCAGAGACCGAGAGACCACAGGGTGGGCCGGCCGGCCGGCCGTGGGCGTCAACTCATCTCCAGTCCCGGCGTCCCGCTGTCCTGTTCCCTTCCGCGGTTTTTGGTCTTTGGATCCGTGGTTTGCGAGGTTGCCGTTGCTTTCCGCTAGCTGCTACGAGTATGCTCTGGTCTTTCCGCGGCTCGCAGGTTGCTTTGCGTGCACTATCCCAAGCAGGACACTGGCAAGTCGCCGCCGCCCGGCAGGCACAACAATGCAATGTATGGATTGGATTGGTTCCATTCCATCGAAAAATGATTCCTTTTGATGATTTCATTATTGCTACCAGTAACAGCTGATGTTCGAGTTGACCATTAACCGGGTGGGGTCAGCTCATCTATCTATCTGGAAAGAAAGCGACCGATTTGAGGACAGTCGAGGACGGATGGAAGAAGTGGTTGACCCTGCAGCTGGCTGCTGCCTTTCTTCTCTTCGACGCCTCCAGGCCAGCAGGAATATATTAGGAGGATTCTTTTTCTTTTGACAAAGATACTAGGAGGATTACGATATCGCAAAAAAGATATATATATATATACAGGAATATATTAGGATTAGGTATGGTGCAGGCATCGTTATTGTACACCCATCTGATCGTATTCTTGCGGTTCAGCTTCGCTTTCTTCATTTTTTTTTTGCATATATCTAGCTCAACCGCCGCTGACGACGACCGCAAAGCCATCCATGGCAACAGCAGCATGATACCGTCATCATCATCCATTCAGAAGAAAGATTTCAGCGGCGGATGATGCATCACTTCACGTGAACACATCACACATGGCCGCTTGGGTGTCTGCAACGGTTTGTTTTTTTCCTGAATCGGAAATCGAGATTGAAAAGACTAGTCTACTGTACTTGCTGTAATAAAGAGAGCCTGAGCATGCAGGTCAGCTAGAGAGCCAGGGAACAGGCGGACAGCTGACGCATGGGCCCAGGTGGTCTGTCGTCCATGTCCATGTGTTGGCAGGCCAGGCACCGTGATCCATGTCTTTCCCTTGCTTCTTTCGGTTGCAAAAGGCAGAGGCCTATTGGGTGGGTGGGGTGGGGTGGGGTGAGTGGACCACCACGGCCCGCCGCTGCCACGTGCTCCCACTTGGCCGGCCACGTCTCTATGGATGGATGAGCATCCAGGTTGGCAGTTGCTCTTGCTAGGGGGTCCGGGTTGACTGCGTTGCTACTTGTGATTGCCAGCGATGTCATTTTAAACACTGCCATATGCCCGTCTGATTGATACTCCAATCTACTCTACTATAGAGTAATGAACACGGGGCAGATTTAATAAAAGTGTTCCTGCAGAAATAAAATAAGAATGGGTGAGAGCGACGTTCTTGGCATCTCCGTGGAAAAAGCAAGGAAAACCCAAGACCGAGTAGCAAGCACAGCACAGACCAGCGCGTGAATCGTTCGGTTCCACGAAGCCGCGTGTTGAAATGGTCAGGGAGGGCAACACTTGTGTCTGTGTGTGTGGTTCGTTGTGGCAAGCGAATAGTAGTATTACTAGGCGGACAGGGCGGCGGAGCACGAATCTCTTGTTGCTTGGCCAATTGCCCCCGCCACTCGTCGCTTCACTGTCCCTTTTTGACGGGCAGCTGGGGAAGGAAGGGAAGTGCGGTGCCCGCCGCCTGCCGGTGTTGCCGTCCTTGGCAGTTCACACGCCCACAGCACAGGACGCAAAAAACCGCAGGCAGGAGGCCAAAACTGTGGTCGTCGACTCGTCCCGATGCCGAAGAAGGCAGAGGCAGGCACAGGCACGTCTGCTTCTCTGTTTCCTCACTTTTGTACTAGTACTAGTAGTATGCTATAAATAAACAAATGTGTAGATAGAGGAATGCCACGGCATGAGCACCAACCAAACAAGGGTGAGGGGATTAGGGAATCTCCTGTCGCATGGCTTGCCTTTTTCTGGCTAAAGGCGTCTCCGATAGTTATCAAATCGCTAGTTAGGAGGAATTTATTGGCTTATTAATAACAATTTACAAATAAATTTGTAGATGAGACATATAAATAAGAAAAAATAAACACTATAGTTGAGAGTTACATGAGAGAGATGTTTCTAGGAGATTGAAAGCTAGATTAGATATTTATTAGTCATTTAGGTATTTGGGAGTCGCTAGCTATTTGGCCTCTCTCCTCGATAGCCAATGAACGTGTTACTTTTTTTTATTATTTTTATACCTCATCTAGCTAGCTATTTGAAAAGTCTGCTCATACCAATAGAATTTCTCCGCTAGCTATATTCGATCACCATCGGTGACGCCCTAAAGCATAAGCATAAGCATGCAGCTGCCACTGTCACCGTCATTCACACACGCCTTTTCTTTTTCAACCGACCCATGAACAACAGGTCAGGTCAGGTGGGTGCTGACTACTGACAAAGCCACAAAAGGGGGTTAGAAAATTGATTCACTACTGTTGAGCTAACAGCACTAGCATGATTACAAGGAAACATAGCTAAACTACTTATTATACCCTCCGTCCCAAAAAAAAAAAATGATGTTTTGGTTTTTCGTATCACGAGTTCGTTTCGATTCGTATAAAATACGTGCAATTTTTATGTCTTCAAGTAAATTTAATAAAATATTTAAAGATATTTTCAATAATGCTAATTATTTAACATAATTATTTATATATTTTAATATATAATCGCCGACACTTATTTTTTTCGAGAAGCGAAAAAAAGTTTTTCTTTTGGACAGGGAGTGCACTAGTACTACTACAGTACTCCGTACTACTATTAACCCCGACCTATACTCCCTCCGTCCCAAATGTTTGTCTCTATAAAACCGAGTGTTCTCGTACACCGCCCCGGCCGACACACGTAAAGGGACGGAGGGAGTATGTCAATGTGACGCATATATTTGGTCGTCGAAGGTGGAAAATCGACGACGTGCTGCTGCTGGGCGGGCGGTGGCCCTGCCTTTTCTCCGATCAGCGCAGTTGGGAGCACGTCCTACTTGCACGTTGCACCTTTCCTTTTCTTCCCATTTTTCCTCCACACACACACACACACCGATAACATTATCAACACATAATTTGTACTCCCTCCATTTCTAAAAACATGCAATTGTGGCAGCCTGCAGAAGTTTATATATTAGGATTTATGTCTTGAAATAAATTTATTATAAAAATATATTTCATAACCGATCTAACGGTACTTAACTTGTCTCATAAGTCTTAGTATTTTGTGATATAATTTTAGTCAAAATTTGTAATATTTGACTTCTCGATACGTGAGAATTGCATGTTTGAAAAACGGAGGGAGTATTTGTATTAGCAGTGGAGTAACTATTTAGGCCCCCTTTGGCACATAGGATAGGAAAATTATAGGAATAGGAAATTTGTAGGAATTGAGATGTCTGGTTTCTCTAATCCATAGGAATTGTCACCATAGTAATGATGCATGAGGATGACTTTGGATGGGTAAAGTAAAAAAACACAGTAATGTTAAAGGAATCTTAGGAGCTAGATAACATTTCTTTCTTTTAATCATCTTACTATTCTATTATATTCCCTGATTAGGGGCTACCAGGCACCATTAGTGAATTATGTGCTTCGTTCTTCATGCACATGATTCTTTCTATGAGCTCCAAGTGGATTATTTTCCCCTTAGTTTTCCTATGGAATTGAAGAGAAAGGAAAGTTTCCTTTAGATTTCCTATGAGCATTTCCTACCATCCAAAGGATAGGATAGCATTTCCCACACAACACACAATGGTTTTGATAGGGCAAATTTCTCTTACGTGGGTCATCGGCCGTTAAGATTTTTGTTGCGCAGGTGGATCCAGTTTGAATTTTGCACTTATTTTCCGCCACGCTCTCCAAATGAGTTCATGGCGGAATGTTCATTGTGATCCATGAAACTAAATCATGTACGCCGGCGGGTGGAGTAGTTTCCATCAGCCATCCATTTTCATGTAATCGTGTCCCGCACGTTAGGCTGTAATTGCACTCCTTGCAATCTAATCCATAGGCCAACAAACTCCCTTTTTTAGATAATGGATATAATTCATACCGGCATCATCTACCAATAGGTAGAATCAGACCAATTATTTAAAAACGGTAGCTAGTGTTTCGTGTAAGACAAAAGTCGCAGGACAACACTGGCACAACTAAGAAAAGGAAATAAACCGACGAAAAAAATACATCTCCAAGCAAAGAGCTCGAGATCCCGGCAACGACACGAAGCACCCGGTATATGCGCAAAGGAACCACCATGACGCCGACACCTAGGCCGACAAACGAAGGGATCTTCCAAAAGCGACGTCTCCAACGAGAAAATGACATCCAGAGATGCCATCATCGCCCACCAGAAACACTAATGGTGTAGGGTTTTCACCTAGAGAGATCATAAGAACGACACCTCCAACGAGAAATGTGGCACCCGCAGGCGTTACTGTCGTCAAAACATGGTAGGATTGCCAGTGCCCACCAATAGTCGTACCATTACGGCATTGATCCGGAAGATTTGGCCGCCTAGGCCGGCTGCCACTACCGCAGCAGGTAAAGCGAAGAAGCCAGTGGGCAGCGGATCGCACGGGTCCCTCGCTCATGGAACAGATCAACACCGGTGCCGCCACTCCACCAAGGCCGAGGTTGGATGGTCCTCGCTGAAGCCACCCGCTAAGCGCCATGGAACAGAAACCGATCCGACAACATGCCGGCCGGCAATCGTTAGTGCACCACCCTCTTGGACGTCACCAACCGCCGGGCGGCGAAGACTCCAACAAGGGGACCTTGCCGAACCGGTGCCGGTGCCGCTCCGCCTAAAAGGTCCCCCGGATCCGGTCATGAGACGGAGAATGGGTACCCCTAGCCTCGCGAAATCGCCTCCACCATGGCCGACGCATCGCGACACCCTTCATCTTGGGACCATCGGATCTGCGCTTTGGGGTCTCCAATTGCCTTTGTTCAACTCCTAGACCTATAATATCGATGTGATGCGTGCACGTAGTGATCCGATCCAATTGCCTTTGTTCAACTTTTTTGGCAAACCATCCTATACTTCATGCACACTAATTTGAATTGGTTCGCCTCTCCCGCTAACGAAACTATTGTGCCGAAGTGCGCCCTCTTGTCATCATCAATGGTGATCGGAGGTGTTGAAATGCGAGCGATCCATGTCGTTTAGCACGGTACAAACGGTCCGACATAAAGTTTTGGATCGTCTCCCCATTCCTGCGAGAGCACGGGAGGCGCACGGCTCTCCCAAACCTTTCTAGATCCGGCTCATTTGGTTTTGTGGATCATCGGCCGTTAAGATTTTGTTGCGCAGAGTCTGAATTTTGCACTTATTTTCCGCCTGCGCTCGAAATGAGTTCATGGCGGAATGTTCATTGTGATCCACGAAACCGAATCATGTATGTCGAGCGGGTGAAGTAGTTTGCATCAGCCATCTATTTTCATGTAATCGTGTCCTACACATTAAGCTGTAATTGCACTTCTTGCAATCTAATCCATCGGCCAACAAACTCCTGGACCTGTAAATTTCGATGTGATGTGTGTATGTAGTGATCTGATCCAAATGTCGCTGTTCAACTCTTGGCAAATCATTTTGTTCTTCATGCACACAAATTTGAATTGGTTCAGTGCCAAATATTTGGACGCCTCTCCCTCTAACCAAATGTGGTGCCATAAGCATGCCCTCTTGCCATCATCAATGGATCGGAGGCGTTGAAATGCAGACTATCCATCTCGTTGCGCGGTACGTCCGCTCCAACATAAATTTTGGATCTGTCTCCCCATTCCTGCAAGAGCCACGGGAGGCGCACGGGTCTACCAAACCTTTCTAGATCCGGCTCAAGTCGTTTTGTGAAAGGAGATAATAGTTGTAGTAGGTAGGATTTCAGGCTGAAGATGCGGCAGGAGCACTAGGCACGCTGACTGGGTAGTGGGGACGGAGACGGACAGCAATGCCATAGCCCTGGATACGCATGTGGGATGGGAGAGAAACGAAATGGTCGATCGGGGTTCATTTCCAGCTCTCGCGACGAGCAGCAGACTTGTGTTGTGCACTTTGAGCAGAGCAGAGGCTGAAGCTGTGACGGATCCGTCATGGCTGTCTGCTCTGCTCTTGGATAGGATTACGATAGGATATATACGTAGTAGAGTATTCTGGATCGTCGGCTACTAAAACTATATTATCCTACAGTCCTACTACTCCGACGTAGACGTAGGAGGGAGCAAAGATCCATGGTCGTCGTGTCCGCCATGCCGAGCACGAGGTGAGAGTAAGAGCAGCAGCACAGCACCAGAGTGAATTCAATTGGAACCGTTGGGTTACCTATCCCGCTGCTACCATCCATGCGCTTCTACCATCCATGCCGTGGTGCAGGCGGGTGCCGTCTGGCGTCTGCACAGGCTTCAGGCTCTAGTACAACAATTGTGTATATTCTATTCAATTGGGGTGGCAGTATATTATACTTACTACAGTAACTGTCCATCCGTTGCTGTAAGAATCGAAGAAGGATCCAAGATTTCGGAAGAAGGTACGTGCGCCGTTCCTTTAGATCATACCGACACATGGACATGGACCTAAGCTTAATCCTCCCTGGATAATACGTCTCCGATGACCTTAATTACAGCTCGATCTGCTTTTTGTATGGCAAATTAAACGGTTACTCCAGATGCCTAGTATATGAATGAATATGATTGCAAGTCTCCGTCGGCGTACCATACCAAATAATGATATCCATGATCATATCCAGTCCGTGACGCAGGAGCAAAGACACGTCAACTTCGTTGGTCCTCGGCCGGCTTTTACTTTGGTTTTTCCCTTTCTATCCTCATGCTACTTCAGTGCTTCCTGCTGACTGATGTGGATGGGCGAGTGCACGAGGTCACTCCATGGATTTTGGCCTCAAGCCGGCCACATACTAGTAGCAGAATAGATGCTGGCAGTGGCACGCATCGGGCCATTCGTCTCCTTTCCTTCCTTCTCCCGTCGCGGGGGCGCGGCCATGTCCATGCCAAAAGGGAAAAAGGCTCTCCAACTCGTGGTCGTGGCGTCGCTTCCGCTAGCTCCAGGCACAATGCCAACAACCACGGCCACCAGTCCACCTCGCACTCGCCACTTCAGGTTTTTGATTCGATTCCCACGGAGGTTTTTCATTCTTCCGGCGTTAGCTGCCTTTCCGGGCAAAAAGGCCGGGAACAAAAGATCTGTCTAGTGTTCCCTCCTCCATGGACTCCCTCCTTTGCTTGTATGTGCATGTAGTACTTGCTACCCATCTCTAAAGTTGAAAACGGACGGGATAAATCCCGTTCCGTCCGCAACCGTATACCGTATTTTCCCGTCCGTTTTCGTTTTTTGCGGGATAAACGAAAACGGGACCGAAAACGGGACGGAGTGAACCGGGAGCGGGATCGAAAACGGTGGAGCGTTTGTCCGTCCGTATTTGCGGTATCCCGTTTTCGACCGGGATTATCCCGTTTTTATCCCGTTTTTCATGAATACGGGATAACAGCCCATCTCACACCATAGAAGCCCAATATGGCCCATGCTGCTCAACATGTTGTTTTTATGATTTGTGTGATGTATATATGAATATTTATGTATGGATATTTGGTATTGTACTAATATTTGATATTTGACTAACAAATGTGCACTTTGATATCAATATTTAATCTATCATGTGCGGCATTACATGTTTCGGCATAAGTTCCGCTTACCGTTCGTTTCCGTCTATTTTCCGATCGTATTTACCCGTTTTTGTTTTACCGCTTATCCCGCAACCGTTTTCGATTCGGTTGTCCGGCTCCCGCTCCCGTTTCCGTTTAAAAATATGAAAATGAAAACGATAGAGCGATTTTCCGTTCGTTTCCGTCCGCTTTCAACTTTACCCATCTCCATCAGTCACACGTGAATGAAAATCACACTGCTCGCATATGGTACATGGAATGCATCCTCTTCTCTTGCTTGTGTGCTAGTATGCTTCTTTTTGGATCCCCCATCATTTGCCGCCGGCCGGCGAGAAGATACTAGCCACCAGGCAGCATCTGTGGCTGTAGACTCTGCTCTTGACGCCGCAAACAATGAAACAACTAGGCAGGCAGGCAGCCACTCGATTGCTGGCTGGGCATCGTCTGCTTTTGCTTCTCAATACTAGTACCTAGGGATGCAATGATACGTATACATGGCTTCTTGTCTTCTTGACTTCTTGGCCTAACCCACTAGTATTCTATCACAACAAACACCTAAATAACCTACCTACCCTGTATCTTTTTTGCCTGGGTCTCTTTCGTTATATCTACTAGCCCGTTGTTCTGTAGGGATTATTAGTAATAAAAAATATACCTTGATTTAAAAGAGGAATAAGTATTATTAGGTCAACAACTTATCAATATCATTATCTGGTCTCTCTCTCGTCTCCTCATCAAGCGCCCTAGGTGGTCTTACATCTAAGGTAGACCCACCTACTAGAATGTTTCTAGGTTCTATATTACATAAATAGAACAACCAAACGTGCGAACACCGTCTACGGGGCTTCCACAAAGAGCATCCTAGCAAACCCGTTAGTGCTGGGAACAACTCCTCTAGATCATCCACGTGGCTAAACGTCAAGTTTCCACTTGAAATGGCGTCGAAAGTTACCTTGAATGCAGATGAGGCCAGAGCAGCCGGTGACATGACGCCCAACCTCTGCTTGAGGAGCATCTCGCCCGCTTGGAGACCGGTATGTGCGCTAGCGGTTGAACGGCAATCTGTTTGCTCCTACTCCTGATTGGCAGGGGTCTTGTGGTTGCCACCTTCTGCCGTGGTGGAGTGGCAAGTAGGGGCGACCTTCACTTGGCATGCACCTCATCAACAAACCGTGTGAGAGGTTGAGCGCCACGCATGTCGTGGGCATCACGCCACCGGGTCGGGTGTAGCTTGGTCTAATTGGTTGTGTGCCCTTCGTCGGTGTAGAAGGCTTGGGCGTAACTTGGTCATCACCTTCTTGCGTCGACGTAGAGGTACCCGCCGCAAGCATGGCCGGCTCGAACCCATTTTGTCAATCCTCACCGACCTCCTCGGGCGCCACCTCACTTCGCGACCAGCCCCATTGGAGGATGCATGCGTGACGATAGTGGCGGGTTCGTCGTGCGAGTAGCTGTCGCCGTAGTTGTGGCCGCTTTATCGTCCTCCATTAGTGCCGCTCGTTGGCGCATCAGCTGCGTGGCGCATGACCTGCAAGGCGGTGAACTGCTCCAGCATTGGGTCGTTCCATGCGGGAGAAATCGTGCTCATGTGCGGCTCAAATTCTTGGCCTGTTTGGATCCATGAGTTAGAGTTAGTTTGAGCTAATTGGAGGTCAACTAGCCCTAAAGGATCAAAAAGGAGGGTTAGATTGCAGTTAGTTGCATCTAATCCACCCAAAAAAACTAGCTCACCCAAAATGTGCTAATTAGAGTTAGTTCAACTTGTGTCCACTAAAAGTGAAATTTCTTTATCCCTCCATCCACACTAAATGATTGGACAAGTTTATTTAATGTTAATGGCTAGTTTAGGGCTAGAGTTAAAAGTTAGAAACTAACTCCAACTCTAACAGTCAGAGTATCAAACAGGGCCATCGTATTTTGCCATTATCATGACATCTTGCTCAAATCGTGCTCGCGCGCGCCTAGCTATTATCGTGACATCCTGCTCAAATTCTTGTATGTTGCCATCTGATTGTGGTGTTGATGCTTGTGTTGTTCGTCGAGAAACCCCCGTGCTTGGTTTGGTGCAACCATGGATCGAAGGCGCGAGCGCACGTTCGAGAAGGTGATGAGCCCGATCTCGAAACAAAGAAGATGCTGACGCCGAGCGACGTAGGGAAGCTGAACCTGAACCGGCTGGTGGTGGTGCCCAAGCAGTTCGCGGAGCGGCACCTGCCGCTGCGGCCAGGTCGCAATCGTAACGTGTACTGGCGGAACAGAACGGTGTGCGCCAAGTGTTTCAGTCGTGGGCTGCGGCCCATGTACATAATACAGCGCCGCGGCCTGCTGCTCCGGACAGGTATTCCTTTCCTTGGGGTCGGCCCAAACATCTTGCAAATGGAGGGCCCGGCTGAGCTGCGCCGCCCCATTCTCTCCCAAAAAATATGGGTGCTGCCTTTCCAAAAAAATATTCCTTTTAATATTTCCAGCCTTCAAATTGGGACATGGCCTATACCAAAATTTCAATTACTTGAATTTTTCATTTCAAATTATTTAGGGTCCCAAATTTTATTGAAATTGAATAAAAAAATCATATCATAGTTTCATCAAAATAAAGGGATTTGCTAAATCAAAGGTGTGCACGATTTTTTTCTTTCCTTTCAGCCGACAAACATCACCCATCCAATCTAAATCCAACCATCAATACTGTCGAACCCGGCTAGATCGGGCCGGAATCGACACGTGTTCGTCGACCGTTGGAGCTCCGAAGGTGGCGTAGGGGGCTGGAGTCTCTCGTCGTCGGCGGCGGCGGCGCACGAGCAACTACTGGGAGGGGGGAGGAGCCATGGTGGAGGAGGGGGCGGCGGGCGGCGGCGGGCAGGGGGGCGCTGGTGTGGGGCGGCGCTTGGCGGGAGGGAGAGAGAGAGAGAGAGAGAGAGAGAGAGAGAGAGAGAGAGAGAGATAGATGGATACTAATTTTTATTGCTTGCTTATCCACAAAGAGATTACATGCCTCTCGCTTATATAGCCCGGCTAGTGGGACTTAATCTAAGCAATCTCTCTATAAGGTTTCCTTATATGATTGGAATACCTTTTACAAGCAATATTTATTTATTTCCTAATAAGGGCCTTCCTTATAGATTGGAATATTCCCTTTTACACACCAAAAGTCCTAAGATAATCCTAACTTGAAGACGGCGAGAATCGGACACGGACGGAAGGAGGGAGGCGGCGGCGGGGGCGCCGGCCCTCCTGCTGCGCGCGCCCTGGCCCCCTCGTGGGCCGGCGGCCGGCGCGTCAGCCCCCTTTTAACCCTTCCTGGCCCAATTCAGGTCATGACAAATACTCATTTGCTTAACCATAGGATCCTACACTTTCTCTCTGGTTCCTAGTTAATATTCAATTTCAGGCACCTAAAATGTGCAAAATAAAACATATGTTTGTAAATCTCAAGATTGCTGTCTTCCAACTCTCTTATTATCTCAAAACACCATGTAAAATGGTCATAAAAAAGGAATTGTACCATTAATTTCTCGTCACATAAGTTATTTTTTTGGCGAAATATGTATATGTACATATTGTGGGGGAAGATCATAGCCTACTCTACGCCAACAACTATTACCGTAAAAATATAACTTGTACTTTCACATCACATAATTTTTTTTTTATAAAGTATACCTGTATTAATTAAGGGAAAAGCAATACAAGTACACCGTATAAGGATACATATGATAAATGATGAATGGTGATGCACGCCTAGTTTAATTTCAGTCTTCTAGGGTGCGCTTCATCCTATGGCTGCGGCAGACTTTTTTGACCATAAATTTGGCCACTTATCTCGTTCAAAAAATTTGTGTAAACATAGTGAAATTTAAGTCAATCTCGAAGAACTTTTATTAATTAATAAAGAAAGCTATGACAAAAGTGTTATTTTGTACAATTTTTCAATAAGTCGAGTGGTCAAATTTGGTGTCAAAAAAAAAGTCAAACGTCTTATAATTTAGGATAGAGAAAGTACACATTATTATCTTACAACAACAGTGCTTCAAAGAGTGTAGCCAAGCATACCCTTTATTGATCAAAAGCAACTCCTCCGTTCTATGGTCCATTGTATTGAATTGCATGCATTCTGCATACATTTTGTAATCTCTTCTCTTCTCCGGTGTTCAATTTATCCTCGATGATGTATCCATCAGTTGTCTCACCTTACCATCACTAGCTCTACATACTGCTTCATCATCAGTACATAGTTAGACTACGTACAATTGCTAGCACCCTCATGTATAAATCAGGTTGTTGCTAGCAACTTATTAGAGAGACTAGCAGGTCATCTCGCTTTCGCCCCGTCTCTGCTCCTCTTCCTGCTCTTGCTCCAGCTTCCTCTTTTCCGCCGCGGCTGCCTGCAGCTCCTTGCCTTTCCCCCACAGGAACGCGTACAGCCCCACGATGATCAGCAGCGCCCCAATCACTCTGCGCATGCACATGTATAAACACAACCTAGTAGTTATCACTTATCATACACATACATATGCCATATTGCCATCTGATTTTTTTTTCTGATCACCGAGCACTAGACTAGCTCAGTTGTCGGATTTTCTACAGTAACAGTAGCATCAGGCCTGAAATGAAAAGGTGGCGGTTCACTCACCCTCCAACGTAGATCTTGGTACCGGGCAGCAACGAGTCCATCACCGTGGTGATGATCAGTGACAGTGAGTTGAACATGGAAGGATAGATGGGGCCACGACGACTCACCGCCCATGAGATGAGGATGAAGGTGATGCCCGTGTTGAACACACCCTGCAGATGATGATCCGTCATCATGCTATTGATTATACTAGTTAACTACTCTGGTTAATTAGTTGTTAATCATCAGTATATATAATTACCGAGTAGATGACTGTGAGAAGCTGCAGATCCCACTTGAGCCTCCAGTCTGCCCTGTCATGGCTGAGGAACACGCCGATGATGAAAGCCTGAATGCTTCCTGACAGGCATGTCAGCACGGTCGCCCAGTACCTTGATGGAAACACCTTCCCAAGTCTTGCCTGTCATCGTTGGAGGGAAATGACGGTTTCAATTCTTCCTATATCTAGTTCAGGCTGATAAGAACCCTATACCTGCACGATGAACCAGAGGGCGTAGCTCAAGCAGCTGCCGCAGAGGAACATTGTGCCAGTGAGCATGCCACGGTGATGGCCGCCACTCGCCGGAGCATCGGTGTGGGAGGTCTTCAGCAGGTGCATAGGCCACAAGTGCAGAAGATGGCCTTTAAGCAGGCTCACGATCATCGTGCCGCCCACGCACGTCAGGGCGCCCAGCATCTTCAGCCTGCTAGGCCACTTCCCCAGCGCCACCTTCTCGGCTCTGAATGCATTTACATACACATCCCTAAAATAGCAGACAAGCTTATATACCACCAAAAGAGCCATCCATGCTTCGGATTGTTTGCGTACCTGACCAAGATGGCAATGACGAAGGTCACGATGGGGATCAGGTTCAGGAAGACGACGGAGTACGCGGCGTTTGTGGCTTGTAGGCCATAGTAGTACAGCCCCATCGCCAACACGACACTGCGGCATATGTAAGGCTAATTAATTTTACTTCCAAGACGATCATCAAAGTTATGTATGTACAGATCGATGAAGTAAAGATTTCCATAACAATTTTCTTCTCTTGTATATACGATATATCTACCATTCATTGGGAAAAGACAGGGGAGTACGACAGCTGAAATCAGGCTGAGTGCGAGTGCTCACCCAAATGTAGCATTTAGGGAAATCCAACCCAACACAGCCAAGTTCAGTTTCTTCCACATTTCCCTGTAACAAACCAAGAGATGGAAAGAAATCAGGCTAAGGAATCGGAGTAAATCAATCTGTCGTGCTATATCTAGAGTCAGGACATATATCTTTAATCTCTAAAAGCACTGCAGATGTGTCTAACAAGAAGTTAGTACATCGCTTTCATACCATGAACAACAAGAAGTATGTATAACAGAGACATGTGAGAAGTTACATTGGAAAGCACTGAAAATGATAGTACCAGGTACCGATCTGTCATCAAGCTTTGAAATACACATTGTGTTGAGCAAAGCTGAATGGTACTTCTCGACATCTTTCTTTTGCATTAGCACGTTTAAATGGTTATGGAAATCTTCTTGTCAAAACAAAAGGAATTTTTTTTCTTTTGGTTGGTTTTGCAAGACAAGGGTTAGTACCAGATCACTTCTTAGGCGAAGGAATATGCATCTCCCAACTTATAATTGCGTTCAATGTCATTTGAATGTTGATGAAGATCTTTCCACAAATGCTTTGGCGATTTAAGTTTCGATCCCGCCAAGCGATAGAATTTGCGCTGAAGACTCTTCCCCATGATGCGGCCCCGGGTGGGGGCGGCATCCCAAGGAGGTTCTTGTTCGCAGCCTTAGCTGTTGCTTCTCCACCCCCTTAGTCGCGTAGTAGTTTACCTTTTTAGTACATCCATAACGCTCCACCGTCTAAGCCGGCAATTTTTGTAAGAGTGCTTTTCGTGCACTGCGCCAAAGGTTTTTGGCTAAAGTGTACGACGTGTAAAACTCTACTTTCTCTTAATGCAATACGTGTCAATGGGCACGGTTCGAAAAAAAAAAAAGATCTTTCCCACCTCCTTTTTCATTCTCCATTTGCTACTGCTTGCTGGAGATCATTGTTTCTTTATGCTAGTCTATTTGGATGATGCCTAATGATGTCATTCAAGGGCATTCCTCATTCCATCAGGCGCTACAAAAATGTCTTCCAGATTGAACTTGCTCTAGTTAAGCTAAGAACAAAACCTCGAGTCCTTCATAGTTTAGATTTATGGATATAATTTCTACGTAGGGGCGTACCCAGTGCCGTAGGCTCCCGCAGTGCGTGGGGTTTGGGGAAGTGTATTTTAGCGCCAAGCCTTACCCGCACCATGTGAGGCTTGAACCCGGGACCTTCCGGTTACAGGCGGTAGAGCAATACCATATAATCTCTATGTAATCTTTCTTATTTTCTTTGTTTCCTTTTTTATATGTCTTGAGGCTACCCAGTATGTTCCTTTAATATATTCCAGTAAGTGGTCAAACCCCTCCTATTTCTTCAAAAAAAAAAAAAAAAAAAAGATATGCAGATGCTGATAGTGCAATATTAGTGTTGATGCTGCTGCACACATCACATATTTACAGGTGGTGTTAGGGTAACCACCTACTATATATGTGCATGTATGGGAGAATTACGAGACGAAATGTGTTAGATTAATTCTTTATTATTATATTATATGTACAATCTATCTTTCTATCTATCTATTTATTTATATATCTTGTGAATTAGCAGAGTTAATTGTTACAGACTTATATATTGTTATACAATGCATGCAACGAGTTATTTCAAGCTTGTAACGAAGAAAGAAATCAAGAAGGAAAAAAAATAACAACAAACACGCAATGCATGACGAGAATTTTTAACTTGCACAACACAAAATAAATTGTTTGCACGGCCAACAAAAAAAAAAAAAAACTGAAACTTTTAGCAGGTATAGGAAGAGGATATGCACTACCTCTCGAAGAATAAAGCGAGCGGTGCGACGGCGGCGGTGGCGACGAGGTTGCGGTAGACGATGAGGACGCAGGGGCGCATGCCGGTGTTGAGCGCCAGCTTCGACAGGAGGAGCATCACCACCGTGAACACCTGCACCAGCACCATGCTCAGAGGCAACGCCGCCGTCTCCAATGCCGACGCTGACGCCCCCGCCCTCGCCGGCGAAGTTTTCACTGGCGGCGCCGGCGGCGCCGGCTTGACGGGCATCTCCACTACGATCTCCTCCTCCCCGGCGCCGCCGCCTGCCGATCCTCCCCGTTCGCCGCCATGTGAGCTCCAATCCCTAGATAGATGCCGCCGCCGCGTAGACGACGATCGACGAGGAGGGGCACGAGCACGCAGCAGGTAGCAATGCACGGCCGCCGCGGCAAGAAGGGTGGGTGGAGGGCGCGTTGGCATGCAGTGGAGATTGACTCGGAGGAGAATAAGTGTAGGTGACTTCAAGGTGGCCGGTGTATATATAGGAAGAAGATCGAAGAGAAGTTATTAATGGCGGCGTGTGATCGATGAGTATGTGAGATGAGATGCATGGCCGCGCACGCCATCGTCGGTTGCGAGACGGAGGTGGGTGCCGAATGCAACAGCATGCACTTGGGTCGATCGATCGGGAAACAAACATGGGACGTCCGTCCGTGCACGCACTACTGCTGAAATGATTTTCCGTGGCGGACATTAAAACCGCCACGCAGCTAGGGTCACGGTTAATCGGCGATTAACCGTGGCGGCAAAACGTCCGCCACGTAAAATTGATTAACCGTGGCGGTTATTTAACAATGCCCGCCACGGAAAATAGGGATTAACCGTGGCGGTCTTCTTACAATGCCCGCCATGGTAAATAAAATAAAAAAAAAAAAAAAAGAAAAGCCCGAGATCCAGGCCCAAATGGGCCTGAATCACGGGTGCTGCGCCCGCCTGGCCGCCCGACGCCGGGATCGACCGCCCGAGCCCGGATTCGCCGCTAGATGGCGGGATCCGTGCCCGGTGGCCGGGATCCGTCGCGCGAGGAGCCATGGATCCGCCGCGCCATGGATCCGCCGGGCTTGGGATGGGCGGCGCCGGGCATGGGGAAGAGGAAGAGCCGCTCAGCCGCGCCGCCGCCGCGATGCGGGCCGCCGCGCGATCCGCGCTCGCCGCGCGAGCGAAGTCCGTCGCGGCGCGCCGCAGCCGCTGCTCGCCGTCCCGTGCACGCGCGCCGCGCCTTTCGCCGTCTGTCCCCAGGCGCGCCGCCCGGCTGCGCCGCCGTCCGCGCGCCCGGAGGAGCGGGGCCGGAGGTTAGGGGTTGGGGTTGTGAAGACGGGAGTTGGAGTGGAGACGGGAGGGGATGGGCGTCGATTTTTGTGTGAGGCACCAGAAGGGAGAGGTGAGGGAGAGAAGTGAAGTGTTGGTATATATATTTTCGGCCCACGATTTTTCCGTGGCGGGCATTGTTAAAAAACCGCCACGGTTAATCGATTAACCGTGATGGTTTTTAACAATGCCCGCCACGGAAAATATGGATTAACCGTGGCGGTTATTAAACCGCCACGGTTAATCGACAACCGTGGCGTTTTCCCCGCACCGGGTGGGTTGCCGGGCCACCTATTTTCCGTGGCGGTTTCTCAAATGCCCGCTACGAAAAATAAAATCCGAACACCACGCAAAATCAATACTGTAGTAGTGACGGGAGGGATTTTGATTTGGTTTGCCCGCTCGTTTTTGGTTGGGTTTCATTTGATTTCTTCTTGTGTTGCTGCTGGTACCAACGCAATTAACATTGGAATTGTTGCTAAGTTTCCGCCGCTGATTTGCATGCATGATAGCAAGCGGTTTAGTAGTATCCCACAGTTTGACTGGCCACTGCATGAATGCGTACTGTTTAATTTCAATCGTATATAATACGGACTATCAATGTGCGTGTAGGTCTATCTATGAACAATGCTGGTATTCATTCATTTTCATTATACTACTAGGTATGCGTTGGTAAAGATCTAATATAGCGTGAACAATTATATGTTTATCTGTGGGCAGATCTTCTTAACGATTTCATTTTTGACGAAAAAAAGTATATCTCTTATTAGATTTAGTTTGTACTAAAGATTAGCCCAACTAAGACTTTATTTTGTGCAAATACAATCCCGCAACAGAAATTAATAAACACTCCAGATATAGAGATCAGATCGATGTTTTGACCGAAAAAACATTTTTTTACATTTCCACCCACTATTCAGTCCACCGGTTACAAATAAATGAGAGATTTAAGGTAAATCCATAGTAGTCAGTAGATAATTTATCTATATATCGGTTCCTGCTTTTTTTTTTTTTTAAAAATAAAGTTTTTGGACCTTTTTGGGGCATTCCAGCATGGCAGCATCGGCGTTCGTGCTATGTAAACACCGGGGAGCTCAAGGGCTCCACCTGTAGATTCGGTAAGCCGGTAATAGAGAGGATGCAGCGCTCCACCAAGGATCTAAAAGCTGTTGACGTTGATGATTTCGTCCCCAAGCGTAGCGCCTGCTGAGCCGCTAAGAGCAAGTTCATAGAACCGAAGCCGGAAGCCCAGGCAAGAAGAAAGGTACTCATGCAAAAGCTTGGGATTGAGGTCGAGACTGAGAAGCCAGATGAGACGCCCTTTGAGGAGTTTTAGCAGGTTATCGCCATGTCGGCGTTTCGAGGAACGGTGGGTGCCTCGGGTGCGGCAATAAAGAATTTATAAGCCGTGTGCCCCCTCCCTCAATGGCGTAGCGCAAGATGGACACGGGACGCAGCGGTTTATCCTGGTTCAGGCCAACGGGGCCCTACGTCCAGCGGGGTGTGTGTCCTGCTCGTGTTACCTCGCGCTCAAAGGTGAGCCTGCAGTAGGGGTTTACAGGCGGTCGCGGGGGAGAGACGCGGGTCTCAAGCCCCACGATCGTGGTTATGGTGGTGGTGGTGTGCGGTTTCCTCCGTGTGAACCGGAGTTGAGTCGAAAAGATCGAATCCCCTAATGAGGCATTACTCCCCCCTTTTATAGGAGAAGGAGAGAGATAATGTTTATACTGGTGGGCGCCTAGGTGGCTAATTCGAGGCTGCACCGGTTGCATGTCTATTTGGGGTTACCGGCTTGGATGTTGCTTGAGCGAAGACACGCGTCGGATCCGATGGTGGGCGTGCCGTCCCCCGGCGCGGCCCCGAGGGTCTGTGAGACGCCCTCACAATCCGCATGGCGAGGGCCGGTCCCAGAGGTCGCTGGCTATGCGTGTCAAGTGCCCGAGGGTCTCGCCCAACGTGGCGTTTTGACGGTGCTCTGGGAAATGAACAGTGTCATCCTGGTTTCCCGTGCCGGGTGGCGTAGCACGTCACCGGGTTCGGCTTTGTGTCCCATCGGTCGGATTGGGGAGACGATTCGGCGATTCGATTTGGATCAGGTGTAATCGATGGCACTAGCGCCTCGCTTTGCCGTCAATCGCATTGAATGCGGCGGTTTCCCTTCCTCGGACGGAACCTCCCACGCCCGAGGGTCGGCGACCCTAGATGGGCTAGTTGGGGCTGCCTCACCCGAGGATGGAGAGTTGGTCTCCCTCGGGCGGCGGAGTTTTTATGCCCGAGGGTGGTGAGCTAGGCCACCCTCGGACGAGCGGAGATTTCTCCCGGGCCGGTGTGAGCTAGGCCAGCCTCGGACGAAACGGAGATGCGTGGTCGAGTCCGAGCCATGGTTTAGGCTTCTTGTCGGCGTGGAGCGTCATGGTTCGTTGTTTTGTAGAGGTCCTTGACCTTGTCGCCGTGGCGTAATAAGCTCTTTGCGTCGTGATGACTCCATTTGGGCGCTTTGTGGGCCGTCAGGTGGGCGATTTCGTCGTCATGTGAGCGTCGTGGCCAATGGCTCTGGTCCATCGTCCGTCGGGCCGTCCCTCCGTCTTGGGATGATAGCAGGCTAGGTTTTCTTGGGCCTTGGCGGCCGGCAGATTCTCATAGTTTGGAGAATGTCTCGGGGCCCAATATTTAGGTCCCCGACGGTAGCCCCGAGCCCCGGCGAGTGTGGACTCGCCCGGGGTTCCGCCGTCCCGTCGCCTTGTTGTTTCTCTCGTGGTGGTTCGTCTACAAGGGGGTGCGGCGAGCGCTTCCGTTGGGTGTAACCCCGAGGCCTCGAATGGAATGGCGGATTCCTTCGAGGTCTTTTATATCTCGCACGCCGGCAAGACCGAAACTTGACTCTTAAATTGCGCTTATTTGAAAGTGAGTCTGTTCATTTTTGTGTGGGCAGCCCGAGGCCCGCGCTTATATGCGCAAGGTCGACTCGGGGCCTCCTCGACTTTGATTATACGCTCCTCCTGTCGCCCTCCCGAAAGGGAGGAGGAGGGGAGACACGTCACAATGCCCCTGTAAGTCGAATGTGTCGTGCTCCGGTGAGCGTTGTGGGGAGTCGTTTAGCGGGGTGCCCGTGCCCTTGCCGGAGCAAGGGTCCGCTATGTGATCCGAGATTCACCCCATGAGAACCCGCGGACCGCTTAGCGCGATCCCGGGGTTTGGGCGGACCAACCCCGAGGGCCTGTGGGCCTCCCACGGATGGGACATCTCTATAAGCGACACCGCGGGCCTTAAACACGTTCAGGAAATCCGAGCCCGGGGGCCCGGTATAGGCTGGTTGTGCATTTCCCTCCCGTCCCCGGCTCGGGTTATCCCGAGGCAATCAGAGAACCCCCCGTGGGCCCAGCCTAGCAACCCTCGGAACGTAGGGTGTGTCGGCCGAGGCTCGTTTGGTTTCCGCCGGGGCGGGAACCGTCAACGGATCGACTTTTTTGCCCCTCGTGGTCGGGCGCTGCCTTTGGATATGGGTGGCGGACGGTTTTACCTCGACCGGAAGGCGAGGCGTCTAGTCGCCACCCCGAGGTGGCGCGGCGTTGCGGCCCGATGGGCGCGGCCCTTCGTCTTCTTGTCAGAGGCGAGATCGAGGGCTCCGTCAAGGTGCATTAATGCGCTGACGGTTCCACCGCTGGCTTGGCCGTTGGATGGCGGTTCTCGCTCCATCATGGGCCGTCCATTCCGAGTCGGTTCGATTGCCCGGCCGGCGGTTTGCCTTCCCTTCCCTATAAATGTGGGGGTCGCCGGGCGGCGGATAGTCGCTCCCTTGCGCCTCGCCATCGCCTTCTTGCCTTCTTCTTTGCGGCAATCGGGGAGATAGAGAGATAGTGTGGGAGAGATTAAGGGAGAGATTCACTTGCCTCGTGCTCGTGTGATCGGGGTTGCTAGCGGTTGCCACCCTTCGCCTCCCTTTTACCCATGGCGCGGTCGGGTAGCGGTGACGGCGTGAGGAGGTGCTCGATGCCGAGCCGTGGCCGAGGTCGACGGCGGCGGAGGAGAAACTCCAGCGTCTCGTCGATGAAGGGCTTCTTCGTCCCCCCGCACCGATGAAGCGCGGCCGGAGTGGATTGCTTTCGGATTGGACCGAGGAGGAGCCTAACCCTCGATGGCTACATGGTGAGCTTGATGGATCTTCACCGGCGCGACCGGTATGCGGCAGCCGGTTCATTTGGGCGATCCTCCACTACTATGAAATCGAGCTTCATCATCCGCCCTCGAACTCGATCTCCCGGGCCGCCATCTTCGTCACCCTTTGTGAGGGATTCACGGGGATCGAGCCGCATTGGGACCTACGGTTGTGGTTCTTCAAGGCGGACCTTACCATCGCCGCCTCGCCGCACAGGGCCAACCCACGAGGGTGCTACGCGTTGGAGGTTTGTGCGCTCCAGGTCCTTCGGAGCGCGACGAGGCCGAACCGAGCTAATGGGTACATCGTATCCAAACTCACCTCCTCCAACAAGGGGTGGCAAGATCGGTGGTTCTACCTCCGCAACAGCGAAGAACGCGCTTCCCAGGTGTACACGGGCGTGTCCTCAAGCATCGCCCGCGAAGTGGGCTGGGGTCCCCCTCGGAGGATCATCATCGGTTGGAGGGCCTAAGGCGGCGCGGTCGCGGCTCCGAGGGAAGGGCGTGAATGCCGCTTTGCCGTGGTCGCCGCTTTCCATCGGCGTCGGGTGTTGCCGTTGATGGCTCGCCCTTTGCTCATGTGCCGATGACCCCGAGGCCGCGGTCTTGGTGCGTGCGGATGTCGGGCCTTACGCTTTCCACCGATGGCGGCCAAGAGGGTGAAGGATGCGTTGGGGTCCAACACCCCGACACGTATCCCCGAGATCCCCATGCGCCCGGCCGAGGGTATATCTCCTGGTAGGTGCTTCTTGACTTCGGTGTCCCTGTATTGCTTCGGCGCATTGTCGCCATGGCGGTTCTCACTCTTTCGGCCAGGCCGCCCGGATTACCGTGACTCCCCTTCGCTGTCGTGCGGCATTGGATGCCGTCGCCCGGGCGCGAACCGTCTTTCGAACGAGCTACGGCGCCGGGCGTTGAAGAAGGAGGAGAGGAAGAAGAGAAACGTGGCTCGCGAAGCGTCGGGCCGGCGGAGGCGGGCGAGTCACCCGACACCTCGACCACCGAAGAGGACGAGGATCCGGAGGACCGCCAAGCGCGGAACTGCGGATGACGACGTGGCGGCTCGGATAGACCGAGCCATGGGGCTCCCAACGGGTCGGGGCCGTTCTGAGCCGCGAGCCCGAGCCCGAGGGGGCTGGGCGGCCGACGCCGGTGCGCCCGAGGGCTCTTCCGGCCGAGTCCCCGGGGACCATTGGCGCCGACCACGAGGCACCTCCCGGCGTCACGGGGTGAGGCCCGAAGGGAGTGAGTCGACACCTCCTCGCCGTGAGTACCCCGGGCGCCGCTGGCACGGCTCGAGGGGTCGGCCGGGCGACTCGTCCCGATCCGGCCCGTCGGCGCACGAGCGTCGTGGGGACGGCGGCTAGCGCCGAGTGCGACGCCGAGGTCGCAGCCATCCCGAGCCCGTCAACGCGAGGGGCGATCCCCGGGCCGTGAGCTTCCTTTCGCCTTCGCGATCTTGACCTTCTTCCGTATATGATTGCTTTGTCCCGACACGTTCTTGACTTCGGGAAACGGGGGGCGCCTCGTTGGCCCCCGCACCCCAAGAAGGCATTGAAGGCTAGCGTTTGACCGGCGGGGGCCCGATCGGCGGGGTCGCCCGCCAAGATATCGTGCTTCCTCGTCGAGTCTTCTCGCGGGCGCCAGCCCCGAGCCCCGTGTCGGGCCGGACCGGTCGGGCCGCGAGGCCACCCCCGAGGTGGTGCGGGCCCCTGGTGGCGATGGTGGGTCGGCTACTCGGCCGATGGTGGTCGATCTGGGAGGGGCCGGCTGTGGGCCCATGATGCCGCCCGGTCGGAGCGGATGGCGCCATTCGAAGGGGGTCGTGGCGCGCCGCCCATCCCGAGGAGTCGGGCCCCTTCGTCCGGGAGTTCTCGCAAGAGGAGCTCTTTATGGCGGCGAGACGACAAGAAGTCCCCCGCTCGCGGCCGACCCTCGCCGATCCGGGGTTCACGAGGCGCATAACCCCGACTTCCCGCCGCTCCACGTGTCCGGATTCGAGGCAGCCCTTGGCGGCGCCGCCTTCGCCATGACGAGGACGGTGCCCATGGTCGGCCCGAGGGCCCCCGACTTCTACGGAAACCGGGTTCCCGAATCGCGGGAGTTGCCAGTGGAGGAGATGTATCCTTCCGAGCCGGCCACGGCGCGCCCGCTTTTGACTGGGTGGCACGCCGGGGGCCCGCCGCGGTGGTGGCCGACGACCGCCCGAGGTCCCCGGAGTGGAGAACCCACGAGCAGATCCGGTGGGCCGCCGAGGGCTTGGCGAGATCGGGGACGTCATAACCGGCCGACGGCAGGTCGACGCGGTAAGTGTCTTGATGGTTATCCCCGCCGCATGTCTTCTATGCTTGTGTCTTGATGGGTAATGTCGCCGTTGCAGACTCTCGCCGCTTCGCCGGAGAAGTCCGAGCTCCTTCGGCGGAACGTTCGAATCGAACCGCCCTTGGTCAAACTCGGGTAAAGTTGATCGAGGCCCAGAGCGAGACTCTCCTCCGGCTTGCCGCCCTTGCCGAGGAGAGGGAGTCCCAACGGCGGACCCGGGAGGCCGAGCTTGTCAGGCCAGTCCGAGGCCAGCAAAGGTGGCGGCGACATGGCTCGATGAGCCATGATTTTGAAGAGGCTCGAATCCATCCCCTCCAGTCCCGAAGGAGGCCCATGACGAGCGGACCGGTCCGGGAGGAGGCGAAGCGGCGGAAATGTGCGATGCCTTGAACACCGTGATCGGGCGAAGTTGGTGTCTCGAGGGCGAGACCCTCGGGAAGGAGAGAAGGAGGAGATCCGCAAGTCGCCGCGGATGAGCACGGGCGTGATCCGGTCGGGCGCCTGAAGTGCCAAGGTGCGTCTTCTTCCTTAGTGAGCTTTGTCTTGGCCGTCTTGTCTTGCTAACTCGGTTGGAGCACCAATTTCGAAGCGGAGAAGGTCCGACCGAGGCCGTGAACACCGCAGCGGCCATCCGGGCGCGCGGGGCGGAGCAGGAGCGAGGTCGTCATCGAGGGGGGAAGAGGCCTTGTCGGACTTCGTCCGCCGCTTTGGGGCGGACAACCTCGAGGTTGGCCCCTCAAAGACGCAGCCCCCGAGCGCCGTGGGTGGCTACCTCGGTCCGGAGCCCGAACGCCTTCCGGTCCGGCGTGCGGACATGTATGGCCGTCTTCGCTCTCACTTCCGATGGAGTCCAATGTGCGGGACGGTGTTGTTAAAGGCTTCTTCCCCGGTTCCGACGACGAGGAGGAAGTTGATCCCGCCGAGAGGGATGCTGGCGATCTTCGCCAAGACTCAGACGTTATGCGACTCGTGGACGGGCTGCGACCCGGTTGGCCTCCCCGCCGAGGATGAAGTGTGTCCCCCGTACTCCCCATAGAGTCAACCTATGAGGCGGACACGGAGATGGTGGACCCCGGTCCCGAGGATGCGCCCGGTGGTCCGACGCCTCCCTCGGGGGGAAGTAGTTGTCGAGGGTGTTGCTCGCGCCGAAGCTTCCTCGTCGGCTCGCCGTGAGGCGCAAGTGGGTGAAACCCATCCCGCCCCCGACCTCTCCTTGTATGGAAAAATTGGAGCTTGTGAGATGGATGTATATAAACAACGGCGCCGCCCCGAGGTCTATGGCCTTGGCGGGTGCATTTATGTTTATGTTGCGTTTCTCAAATTTGTTCGTTTATTGTGTGGCCGGGTCGCTTGCTTTCTCCTTCGAAAAATGGTAACCATGGGCGCCAGGGGGCAGTCCATACGGATGCCACTAGGGGCGGTCCGTTTGCCTCGGTTACCTTGCTTTGGATTTGTGCGTGAGTGACCTTCGCAACTTAAACGATTGTTTAGAGAATGCGCCAAGAAAAACTTTTCTTTCGAAAAAAAAAGTTTTGAAAAAGGAAGGGGAGGGGATCTCCCGAGGGGGTTCTCCCGAGGGGGTCCCCATGTAGCCCCGAGGGAGTTTTAGTCTTGTCTTTGGGCGAGGCTAAGACTCCCTTAAGGTTTACACGAGAAGCACTTTTTTCGTAAAAGATGTAGATCTTTTATTGAGTGAAAAAAACAACGATGTTTGACTTCTAGTGCGGAATTTAAGGGTAGAAGCGGCGTAAAATGTTCTATGTTCCAGGCGTTGGAGTAGACTTCACCCTTCTCGTTTTTTCAGTTTGTAGGTCGGGCCTTAATATTTCGGTGATGAAATAAGGCCCTTCCCCGGGTGGCGTGAGTTTGTGACGCCCTTTGTTATCTGTCTTCACCGAGCACGGGGTCGTTGATTTGGAACTCCCGAGGCTTCACGGCTGGCGTGATACTTGCGCAAAGCTTGTTGGTATCTTGCCGAGTGCGGGAGCGCAACGTCTCGGGCTTCATCTACTTGGTCGATGGAGTCTTGCCTCGCCCTGGCTGGTTGCCTTGCTCGGTGTAGGCTCGCAGCCTTGGGGACCCATATTCAATGTGCGTGGGCAAGGCGCCTCGGCCCCATAGACTAGAAAGAATGGGGTGAACCCGTGGCTCGGCTTTTCGTTGTTCGAAGGCTCCATAGAACCGGCGGCGGCTCTTGGTACCATCTTTTCCGTATTGGTTTAGCCGATTGAAGATCCTCGGCTTGAGCCCTTGCGGGATCATGCCGTTGGCACGCTCCACTTGACCGTTGGTCTTGGTGTGCTACGGCCGAGGTATCCACTCGGACGCCATAGTCGTCGCAAAAGTCGAGGAACTTCTTCCCCACGGTTGGTTCCGTTGTCCGTGATGATGGAGTTCGGGACTCGAAACGGAGATGATATCCGTAAAGAATTTCACCGTTTCCCCCGTGTTAGGGTTCACCACGGGTCGAGCTTCGATCCATTTGGAGAACTTGTCAATGGCGACTAGGGCGTGAGTGTGTCCTCGGGCGCCCTTTTCGGGGGCCCAATCATGTCGAGTCCCCCACACCGCAAATGGCCACGTAAGAGGTATGGTTTGCGCGGTGCTTGAGCGGGAGGTGCGTCCCGCGGCGTAGAATTGGCATTCTTTGCAGGCACGCACGACTTGGTTCGCGTCTCGCACCGCCGAGGGGCGAGGAAGCCTTGCTGAAGACTTTACCGACTAGAGTCCTCGGGGCGGCGTGATGGCCACACTCCCCTCGGTGAGTGTCCTCGGCGGTTCTTGGCCTTCCCGAGGGTATGCATCGCATGTATACTCCCGAGGCTCTTCTCTTGTAGAGTTCCCCCTTCTCTCCAATCGAAGAAGGATTTCGCCCCTTCGGGCTAACGGGCGAGCCGGTCTTATCCCGGGTAGCTCTCCTCGGGTGAGGTGCTCCATCGGCGGTTTTCTCGGTCGAGGGGACTGGGTCGACCGCCATTGCTTCGGGCGTGGTTTTGGCGTGGTGTTGCCCTCGTGAGCCCCGAGGGTACCTCCGAGGGGGTGTACTTGACCGAGGGTTTATCGAGGTCTCGGGTGAGGACGTTCGGGAACGGTACCTCGGGTTCTTCGCGACCTTGGCGGTTCATCCGCCTCGTTGTAGCGTCTCGGCGTATGCTTGTGTTCAAGCCCGTGGAATTTTTCCTCCAATTTGCGCACTTCCCGACAATACGCCTCCATCTTCGGGTCGTGGCACGCCGAGGCCTTCATGACTTGGTCAATGACCAACCGCGAATCCCCCGGTTTCCAACCGTCGGATTCCGAGGTCCGCCGCGATCCGGAGACCGTTGACCGGCGCCTCATATTCTGCGGCGTTGTTGGAGGCAGGAAAATGCAGCCGGATGGCATACCCGTGTGAATCCCGAAGGGTGAGGTGAAGAGCAAACCAGCCCCAGCGCCGCCTTCATCATGGATCCATCAAAGTACATGGTCCAGCACTCGGCTTGGATGGGCGGGGGGGTAGCTGGCGTGTCCGTCCACTCGGCCACAAAGTCGGCTAGGACTTGAGACTTGATCGCCTTGCGCGGGCAGAACGATATAGTTTCGCCCATGAGCTCCACCGCCCACTTCGCCACTCTCCCCGTGGCCTCTCGGTTTTGGAGGATCTCCCTGGGGAACGAGGATACCACGGCAATCGGGTGCGCAAAGGAAGTAGTGGCGAAGTTTCCTTCGTGCCCGCACGATGGCGCACAATAGCTTCTGCATCTGCGAATACCTTGTCTTGGTGTCGGAAAGGACTTCACCGATGAAGTAAACGGGCGTTGAACCGGCAACGTGTGTCCCTCTTTCCCGACGCCGACCACGACCACCGCCCGACTACGGGTAGTGGTCGTGGACGTATAAGAGCGGGGTTTCTCCCGGGTTTGGCGGTACTAGGACCGGTGGGTTTGTTAGGAGCTTCTTGAGGTTGCCGAGGGCCTCTTCGGCCCTCGGGGTCGAACAAAGTGCCGGACTTGCGCAGGAGCCGGTAGAGGGGCAGACCCTTCTCCCCGAGGCGTGAGATGAACACCTTAATGAAGCCGGGCGACCCATGACCTTACGTACTCCCTTGAGATCTTGGATCGGACCCATCTTGGTGATTGCGTCAACCTTGGTCGGGTTTGCTTCGATGCCTCGTTGAGAGACGATAAAACCCAAAGCGGCATCCCTCGGGGACCCCGAATACGCATTTTGGGGTTGAGTTTGACTCCCTTCTTGTTTAGGCACTTTCGAAGGTTTCCCGAGGTCGCCCACGAGGTCCGGACGTTTTCTTGGATTTGACCACTATGTCGTCGGCGTAGGCCTCCATGATCCTTCCGATGAGTTCCCGAAGATGATTTGCATGCACCGCTGGTATGTTGCCCCAGCGTTCCTCGGCCCGAAGGGCATGGTGAGGTAGCAATACATCCCGAAGGGTGTTATGAACGAGGTCGCGAGCTGGTCGGACTCTTTCATTTTGATCCGGTGATAACCGAATACGCGTCAAGAAAGGACAACGTTTCACATCCCGCGATTGGAGTCGACAATTTGGCCGATTCGAGGCAAAGGAAAGGGAACTTTCGGACATGCTTTGTTGAGACTAGTGTAGTCCACACACATCCGCCATTTCCCATTCTTTTTCTCTACTAATACGAGATTAGCTAACCACTCGGGGTGGAATACTTCTTTTATGAATCCGGCCCCTAGTAGCTTGTGGATCTCCTCGCCGATGATCTTCGGCTTGGCGTCATCAAAACGCGCATAGCGCTGCATGACTGGCTTTGAGCCCGGCCGGATGTCTAGGGAGTGCTTTCGGCGACATCCCTCGGTATGCCCGGCATGTCAGGGTCCCCACGCAAACGTCTTGGCATTCGCGGAGGAAGTCGACGAGCGCGGCTTCCTATTTCGAATCGGTCCGAGCCGATGGTCGGCGGCTTCTCCTTCGGGTTCTTGGGATCGAGTGGGATCTTCTTGGTGCCCGAGGAGGGCTCGAAGCTCCCGGCGCGGCGCTTGGCCTCATGCTCGATCGTGATTTCGTCAAAGCTTCTCTTCCGCGGGGCGATGAGTGCCTCGGCAATGGCGAGTGCCTCGGCATACTCCACGCTCTCCACGTCGCTTTTCGTATGCATGATGGTGTGAGGGGCCGGTCGTGATGACACCCTTCGGCCCCGGCATCTTGAGCTTGAGGTGCGTGTAGTTCGGGACAGCCATGAACTTGGCGTAGCGAGGGCCGCCCGAGGAGTGCGTGGTAAGTACCGCGGACCCCAAGGATCTCAAATGTGAGAGTCTCCTGCCTGAAGTTCGAGGGGTCACGAAGCAAACCGGTAAGTCGATCCGCCCGAGGGGCTTTAGCTGCTTGCGGGGCGGCGCTCATTGAATGCGGCCCTCCGGGGCGGATCTTGGTACCTCGAGGAGGTCGAGGGTTTCTTCGTAGATGAGGTTGAGGCTGCTTCCTCCGTCCATAAGGACTTTGGTGAGCCGAGTGTTGGCGATGATGGGATCCACCACCGGTGGATAAGCCCGGGGTTCGGGGATGTCGGGGGTGATCCGGCGGTCGAAGGTGATGGCCTGGTCCGACCACTTGCGCAGCCGGGGTTCTTGGCGGCTCCGTGGCATAGACCTCCGGCGCTCCTTTCTTGCGCGCCGGGGTCGCCGCGGACATATTCTTCGTGCTGCCGCCGAAGATCATGAAGCGATTATTCACCTTCGGAAACTCGTTGCCCTTGGCGCCACCCTCGGGAGCCTCTTCTTCTTCACCCTCGGGGATGGCCTTGAGTTTTGCGAAATGTTGGCGTACCCTCTTGCACTCCCCGAGGGTATGCTTGGCCAGGGTAGCTATGGTTACGGCATGGCTTCTTGAGCATGTCATCGAAGGTTTCTTGTGGCGGGGTCGGGGCCCCTTGCGTCGACCGCAGCCACCATGTCTTCATCGTTAAGCGGCGGCGTGGCCCTGCCCTTGCGGCTCTTATCTTTCTTCTTTTTCTTCTTGCCCTCCCGGGAGGTTTGCGATCCCTCGGGCTCCTCTTCCTTGCGCTTTCCATTGCGAGGCCACGATTGAGCGAGCGGCGGCCTCCTCACCGTTGGCGAACTTGGTGGCGATGTCCATCGGCTTCGTTTGCCTCGGTGGGAGTCCGGCGCCCGGCTTCTTCACGAGGTCTCGGCAAGTGGTGCCGGCCAAGAAGGCCTCGATGACGTCGAATCCGTCACATTAGGGAGCTCGGTCCGCTGCGGAGAAGCGCGGTTGTAGTCGCCGCGAGGATTCGTCGGATTTTTGTGCGGCGATTTGGAGATCCCACGAGTTGCACGGGCGTAGGTATGTGCCCCGGAAGTTACCGCGGAAGGTTCTCACCAAGTTCGCCCGATTTGATATGAGGTTGGGTGGAAGGTGTTTCGACCAAAGCTGGCGACTCGGAGAGGTACGGGGGCAAATTTCGATTATCACTTTGTCATCGTGTGCCCCTGCGACGGCATGCCGGCCGATAGTCGTCGGCCATACCTCGGGGCGGGTCTCTCCGTGTACTTTCGAGATGGCTCGGGGGCTGAAACGCGCAGGGAGTGGTGCCCTCCGATGTCCCCCGGGTGAAGGCACGAGGCCCGGGCGGATCGTGGAGTACCCTTGGTCCTCTCGACCGCTCAGGCGTTTCGTCCTGCTTGTCGCCCCCGAGGCGAGCTACCTTCGGGCGAGAGCCCGCTGCCGAGTCGACCCTCGTCCCCGAGGTCGGGCGCCGGCGGGCGGCGGTGCGGGGTCTTCTATGCGTTCCCGGGATCGGGCGGTTGCAACGGTTGTCGTCGAGGCGCTTCGGACCCGGCCTTGCCGGGCTCGGCTCGATCCGGTGGATGGAGCCTTGCCGACTTCGCCCAATTCCTCGCCGTGACGCCACGGCCCGATCCCGGAAGCGGAACTCACCGTTGCACGCCGCGTCAGTCAAGGAGTTGGGAGGAGGCCTTCCCGTATCGCCTACCCCGGCAGTGGAGGGCTCGGGCATTTCTCGTACCAACATGGCGGCCGCCGCCACGCTGAGGCGGGCTCGGTGAACGGCCGCTATCTCCGGGATTGGAGGCACTCCAGCCGGTCCGCCGTGTCCGCCGCCAATGTGAGCTTGAGGTGCCCTCGGGGCTTGCTCACGCCGAGCCGCCCCGCTGGATGTTTTGCTCCGGTCCGCCGGAGTCGGGCGTATTCCGCCTCGGTTCGTTCCCCGCAAATCTCGCAGGCGGGCGTTTTAGTGGCGGTCTTGGCGCCCTTCTGCGGATAGACCCGGGGCGGAAGCGCGGCGGCTGAGCTCGTCGTGGCGGTACGTCGCGTCGTCTTCGGCTGAGACGTCGTCGTCGCCAGCCATCTTGTGGGACCTCGATATTGAAGCATTCAGCGTGGGGTCATAGTACTTGTCTTCATCGTCGGTTGCATAGTGCGCCAACGCCCGGAGGAGGGGTTTCGATTCTCCGGGCGGTAGAGCGAGTCCCTCGGCTCCGGGACGAGGCCGTTGAACCGGAGGAGTGGTATGGCGAAGTCGTCCCGCATCCTGTGGAGGATGCGCCCTCCAGTGAATGTCCAAGGGATAACGCTCCGTGGAGCGACGGTGGTGGCTCGTGCTCTCGGCGAAGGCTTCCGCGAGGTTTCACGCCAGCGACGATTCAGGGACTCCCCTCCTCGGATGTCCGAACGGAGGCGTTTATCCGACGATTGGGGTTTCGGGGTACCCCGCCACAGTGGGTGGTGGGTAAGGTATTTCCGGGGCCTAGGGTTCGGGGAGCCCTCGAGTGCGGCCGGCCGGGATATCGTCGACCCGATTGAGAATCGGGTGATTGGACGGCGCCTTTGCGATGATGGGTCCGCCTTGCCCGCCGCGCCGGGCGTCGTGATGATGGGCTTGCCGCGATGGCGTCTTTGCCCTCCCTTCACCTATCGTGCGTCGGGTAGAAGGATCATCTCGTAGTTGTGGCCGGCGCCACAAATGCCCGGCGTTCAAAGAACAGTGGTGTTCCGCGGGAGCTCGTGTTCGGCGGCGTGGTGGATACGGCTTAAAAACGCCATGAGGGCTGATGGAGATGCAGATTGCACACGGCGCCCCCTACCGGGCGCGCCAAGCGGCCGGCGTTCGAGCGGTGGGTGCCTGGTGCCGGCAATAAAAATTTATAAGCCGTGTGCCCCCTCCCTCAATGGCGTAGCGCAAGATGGACATAGGGCCGAGCGGTTTATCACGGTTCCGGGGCCAGCGGGGCCCTACGTCCGGTGGGGGTGTGTCTCGCTTCGTGTTACCTCGCTCAAAGGTGAGCTGCGGTAGGGGTTTACAGGGGCGGTCGGGGGAGACGCGGGTCTCAAGCCCCACGATCGTGGTTATGGTGGTGGTGGTGTGCGGTTTCCTCCGTGTGAACCGGAGTTGAGTCGAAAAGATCGAATCCCCTAATGAGGCATTACTCCCCCCTTTTATAGGAGAAGGAGAGAGATAATGTTTATACGGTGGGCGCCTAGGTGGCTAATTCCCGAGGCTGCACCCGGTTGCATGTGCCGGCTTAGGGGTTGGGCGCTTGGATGTTGCTTGACGAAGACACGCGTCCGGATCCGATGGTGGGCGTGCCGTCCCGAAGCGCGGCCCCGAGGGTCTGTGAGGCGTCCCTCACAATCCGCATGGCGAGGCGGTCCCGTGAGGTCGGCGGCTATGCGTGTCAAGTGCCGGGTGCGGCCCAACGTGGCGTTTGGCGGTGCTCGGGAAATGAGCGGTGTCATCCTGGTTTCCGTGCGGGGTGGCGTAGCACGCCACCTGGTTGGCTTTTGTGTCACATCGGTCGGATTGGGGAGACGATTCGCAGTTCGATTTGGTAGGTGTCGATACCTGGCGCCTCTTTGCCGTGCAATGTCGCATTGAATCGGCGGTTTCCCTTCCTCCCGGACGGAACCTCCCACGCCCAGGGTCGGCGACCCTAAGACGGGCTAGTTGGGCTGCCTCACCCGAGGATGGAGAGCTGGTCTCCCTCGCAGGCGGAGATTTTTTGCGCCCGAGGGTGGTGAGCTAGGCCACCCTCGGGACGAAGCGGAGATTTCTCCCGGGGGCGGTGAGCTAGGCCGGCCTCGGGGCCGAAAGCGGAGATGCGTGGTCGAGTCGAGCCATGGTTTAGGCTGGCTGTCGGCGTGGAAGCGTCATGGTTCGTTGTTTTGTAGAGGTCCTTGACCTTGTCCGCCGTGGCGTAATAAGCTCTTTGCGTCGTGATGACTCCATTTGGTCGGCTTTGTGGGCGTCAGGTAGGCGATTTCGTCGTCATGTGAGCGTCGTGGCCAATGGCACAGTCCATCGTCCGTCGGGCCGTCCCTCGTGCGGGATGATAGCAGGCTAGGTTTTTTTGGGCCTTGGCAGGCCGGCAGATTCTCATAGTTTGGAGAATGTCTCGGGGCCCAATATTTAGGTCCCCGACACGCCACGACGGTGCTCCTTGTTAGACACGAAGCCATGGAGTTTTCTCTTTTGGGGGAAACCGTTGTTGTGGTCGGTGATGGATGTCAAATAGGGCAACCATCTCGGTATTGTCTGTTGCCGCGGCGATCACAATTTTAGTGTCGTATAGTCCTTACTAGGTGTTGTAGTTGTAGCAACTGGACCCTTACTCTATAGTTTTCTTGTCGATATCTTTGTCTAGTCCCGATGCGCTAGTGTCTTGCTAGTAGGCGTGGAACATCAGATTGTTGTCGATGGTGTGTAAGTTTGAGAAGCGTGTTCGGTCTTTCTTTTGGCCATTTCTCTTAATGAAAAACAGGTAAAAGACCCGATCTAAAACAAAGATGCATGTCAAATGGTACATTGGAAGCGTTCATCATGCTAGAAATATAGAGAGAGGGAGGGGGGAGAGAGAGATGACACCACCACAACCATCACCAATTTTGCACAATTTTTTAATAAGACGGACGGTCAAACTTGAGGTAAAAAATGAAACATCATATAATTTGGGATAGAGGAAGTAATAGTCAAATTAAGACAAAGTTAGACTACATTATATTTATTTATGGCCGGAATGAGTAATATCTAGTAGGATCCTTTTATCGTCCTTCGTTAGGTGCCAAAACGTTATGCTTGTGCCATGTGATATTTCTAGTATATAATATAATTGTAGTTTCTTTTTGGGCATCTCGATAGAATTTTGGTACTCTCTCTATCTCTGAATAAATGGCATCTAGATAGAATTTTGGTACTCTCTCTGAATAAATCAATTTGTAAAGTTAGCTTACATCATATTTTTGAAATTTGATCGGAAAAAACACCGAGATCGATTTATAATGTAAAATTAGTATTAGAGAGGCCACGTACTATTTTTTTTTATAATATGCTTATTTGGTGTCACAAATATTTGTAATTTCTACTATAAATTCAATCAACACATAAAAAAGTTTGGCTTTTAGAGAATTTTAGGAATTGACTTATTCAGTCAACGATATAAGTAATAAAAGACTCATTTTTAGTAACACGCATAGCATAATATTAAAAGCGTGGCATTTTTAGTAACACGATAGCATGATTAGTCAGATTCGGAGGCCTTTTCAAGAGCATTTTGGCTAATGTGGAGAGGGATTACCCGGATTTCAATTCGAAGGACAGAGACTGTAAGCAAAGGGTTAGTTGGCTCTTGACATATCATTTTTATACTTAGGTTAGAGCCTTTTTCGGAAACAGATTCAGGAGGAATGCTGATATTATATAGTTTGCTTTGGAATGCCATCGCCTGGAAAAGTCTCAATTCATGTTTGACTCATTGGCTTGACACATTGTTTTGGTTCATACTTCCTCCGGGATGATATTAGAAGTCGTTTTGGACAAGGTTTGGGTCAAACATCGGAATATGAATCATCAATAACTTTTAAGTTTTTGAGTTTGTAAATGTAAAAATTATATGAGTAGATTTGTCTTAAAAATACTTTGATAAAAGTATATATATATCACATCTCCATAAATATTTTTATAATAATAAGAGGTCAAAATTGTGTTTTGGAGACCGTGTCGCTGTCCTAAGCGACTTCTAATATCATCCCGGAGGGAGTACATGATTTCAAGGGCCCAGATTCCACGGCTAAAGCATATGAGCTGAATGGAACAGACTTTGGTGGCTACGACTTGTACGTTGATGAAGCAAAGACTGAGATCTGATAAACAGAGACGGTGGGTTCAGTGGTGAGAGGCGTGGTAGCAGAGGACGGAGGAGTGACAGGGGGCGTGGTTTGTGTTGGATAATTGGGCCTGGCCCATTTATACTAATCAATAAATTCAAGAAATATGAAAATTGCTATGGTGATTAGTACAACATTGAGAGTTTAGCTCTTAATGAAACAACATAAATAGTCAAGCAATGAATGCTTTCACTAAGAAGTTGAAGAGAGGACAAGGGCGTGCCACATGCTGCCGCCTTGATGTGACGTGTTGTGTTGTGTTGTGTTGTGTTGTGTTGTGTTGCGCGTCATATTTTTTTGTCACACTGCTGGGATGGTCAACGATCCGTGAAAACCATATCAGAGGACATCGTTGGCCTGACCCAACACATGTGCGATCAAGGGTCCGCTATGTGTGCGGGGGACGGATGGCTGGAGCCATCCCACTCGGTCCCGTGCCTCCTCCCTTCCGCGGAATAAATCCCCGACTCCCCGAGACACTAAGACACCACACCGCAACCTATTCTCCCGCTCTCATTTGCCGTACTTGCCTCCTGTCCCTCGGCCAACCCTCGAAGCCCTTTCACTCCAACTTCAATTCATTAGCCGAGTTTCCTCTGGATGATCCACATGAGTCGTTCGTCGGTCGAGAGTCCCGAAGCATCTTGCATTACGCTCTTTGTCGGTGTTTTGAGAACGGGGTATCTCAAGTACCGGCAATAATATATAGGCTGTGTCTTGTGCCCGCGATGGCGTGTGCGAGCTTGGAAGACGAGGGGTTTATCCTGGTTCGGGCCTTGGGGCCCCTCGTCCAGCGATCGTGACCTTTTCGTATTACTCCGCACCAAATGTGCACAAGAACCAAAGCGGTTACAAGGTGTTCGGGAATGAAGAAGAACTTCAATCCGGGATGAGTTGGCTAAGTGTGAAAACCTAGCGGAGGGGATCCCTTCTATTGTGGCATTACTCCCTTTTTTTATAGTGTAAAGGAGAGATAATGTATACAATACGTGTCGTGTACAAATGCTACGGTGTCTACCATCCGGGGCTGTTGACGTACCATGCCCGAGCCCGGACCTCGGGTTCCCTGAAGGGAGTGCCCTGGCGTGGACGCGTGTCTTGGAGTCTCCTGTGTTCGTGTCCGTTGCGAGGGGGAGGGTCTCCGAGGGCCAAATGGTGACCCTCGATCCCTTTACAATCCGCGGTGGCTTGGTCCGCGTCTGGCGTGGTGTCGGCGTCGAGGGTCCTTGGACTCGTGTCGTGGAAATGAAGCTGCGCATGCAAATGAACAGTGAAGTTGTGTTTTCCCTGTGCGGGGTGACGTGTGTGATAACTGTTCCCTTTATGCCCCATCAACGGGGGATGCGAGGAGATAGCGAATCGGCGGGGCAATCGATTGCCACTCGTCATCGTGGCTGTGGAAGCGAGGTGCATTTAATGCGGTTGCTCCCCATTACCGGGTTTGGCTTCCCAAGACGCGCCGAGGTGGTGTTTCTGGGGAGGCGGGAGCCCGTGGCCGGGGTCCCCCTATCCTCGGGCGGCGGAGAAGTCTCGCCCCGAGGGTCATGGTTCTCGGGCGAGGGCGGGATTGTCTTCGGAGATCCCGTATCCTCGGGCGAGACGGAACTTAGTCCCCGAGGCTCTGCCCTCGGGTCGGGGGGTAAGTTGTGGTGCGCGGGCTGTTCGGGGCTGGTGTCGTAGTGCGCGCGGCGGATTTTGGCCCGTATATGGATGGGCTTCGATAAGCCTATCGGGGATTGTCTTCTCTCGCTCTCTAAACTCATGACAATTACGTTGGTCCTTATTCTCATTACTTCGGAGGCTTCTCCCTGGCCCCTCGGCCTAGCTGGGGTGATTTAGCAAATTAGGCCTTGTCAAATGAGTGTACGGAGATGGGCTGCCTTGGGCTTAAAAAGGGGGGGCCCAAGAGAGTCTCCGGTATATTAAGTCTTCCTTAGCGAGTCTGCGGGCTAGGGGCCGGCCTTCATTCTCCTAGTCACCTCTTTGGCCCAAAAGCAGCGTCTTGGGTTGTCAACTCCGTCGTCGTCTTCCCATCAGTCCTTCTTCTTGGGCCTTGGGGCGCGCCATCCTTCATGGGCTTACTTTCCCTATAGGCCGATTATTTTCGTCCCCGACAGTAGCCCCGAGCCCCAGGGAGTAGAATAACTTTCGTTCGGGGGTTTTTGGCAATTGATTCTTGGTTTTTGGTCTACCTTTGATCTCGGGATGGGTGTGGAAGCACAGGTTCAAATGTAGCCCCGAGGCCTCGGAGGAATATTTTAATTCCTTAGAGGTCTTTTCTTCTGGCGCTAGTAAGATGCGAACTACCCACTAATCTTATGTAAGATGTGCATGAGAGGTCGAGATGCGGGGGCAGTCCGGAGCCCGCGCTTATGTGCGCAAGGTCGTTCCAAACCTCTCCGTCTTTTTACTTACGCTGCTCTATCGCCTTTTACTCAAAGGAGGAGGAGGGGGTTGTGTCATTACGCCTGTGAGCGAGTATGGCACACCCCATTGTGAGCGTTATAACGGGGGAAATCTAAGCGAGTGCCCGTGCCTCTTAGGAGGCGAGGGGGTGTGTGGTCGGGACTCACTCCAAGAAAACTCTCGGACCACCTAGCGGATCCGGGTCCCGGCAGTCGGGTCCCAGGGGCAGCCGGGCCTCCCACGGATGGGACATCTCACGTAGCGGTTACGCAAGTCTTAGATACGTTCGGAAATCCCAAGCTCACGAGAGCTCGAGGCTCGGCGGTTGTGCATTTCCCTTCGGCCCCTTGCCCGGTCGATCTGAGGCGGTTTGTAGAAACACGGAGGGCCCGGCTTAAGATCCTGCGGACCGTATGGTGAGCTCATGGCTCGGCGTTTCCTTTCGGAGAGGTTGCAGCGGTGCGGTGATGTTTCATTCTGCCCGGGGCTCGGAGCGCCTTCCGGGGAGGCATTTGAGTTTAGGCGATGGTGACATTTTACCCCTACGGGGTCGGGCGCATTGGCACGCCTTTCCATGTTATCTCTCGAGGAGGTGATTGTTTGCGCTCATTGGGACGGCTTGGCTGCGGCATTCCGCGAGCCCTCATTCTTTGCGTGCATTAAGCTACCGGGGCCCACGCGGATGCCTAGGGCTATCCGCCCGTTGGATCCGTTCGGTTGATCTTCCGCCCGCGCCGGTTGGGCTAACTTGGCGGTTTCCGTCTCCCGTATATATTTGGAGGTTACTGGCCCGGGGTCACGGCCTCCTTTCATCCCCCTCGCATAGTGCTAGTTCTTGCTTCCCCCAAGCTTTGTCCCTGGAGCAAAAGAGGAAAGAGGGCGTGGAGAAGGAAGGGATTAAGGGAAAGGCAAAGAGGTAATTGCGCTTACTTGTTGTTCTTGCTCTCATTTGTTGCGGTTTGCTGCGGAAAGGGAGATGGCGTCGCGGGGAAGAGGGAGTTTCCCTTCCTTTAGATCCTTTGCCTTGGCCGCGGTGGCGTCGGTGGCCGAGGCGAAAATTGCGGCCCGGTGGATGAGGGTCTTCGCGCCGCCCGTACGGATGACTTGCGACGAGTGGTTGGTTCTGGACAGCGTCTCATGAGGAGCCACAACCCCCATCCGGGTACATTGTAAGTATGATGGATTACCACGGGCGAGGCTTCGGTGTGCCGGCGAGTCGGTTCATGCGGGCAATCCGCATTGGTACGGCGTTGAACTCCACAGATCCCCCAAACTCGATTGCCCGGGCGTCGATTTTTGTGGCTCTGTGAGGGTTTCTTGGGAATCAAGCCCCATTGGGAACTTTGGAGGTGGTTCTTCAAGGCGGAGTTGAACACCCTAAGCACGGGCCACTGGCTCACCATGACGGGCGGTGCGGGCTGGATCGTCGTCATTCAACTCCGTCCTTATGATAAATCTGGGGTGAACTGAGCGGAGGAGTACATTCTCTCACGACTCGGCTCGAACAAAGGATGGCGGGAAGAATGGTTCTACCTCCTAACGAACGGAGGGTCTCCGGCATACACGGGAGTGTGATAAAGGTGAAGCGACCACTAGAATCATGGGCCTCTGCGGCCGGGCAACATCATCCGGATGCCCTTCGGCGCCATCCGTCGGCCGTGACCATGATGTGAACGCGGGGCGGTTGTGGCTGCTTTTCTCGTCGTCAAGTCCTCCCGCTCGTGGAGAGGCCGCTCCACCTACGGCGAGATGACAAAGGATGCCAACCTATCCGGCTCCCGGATGGCATTTGGGGATCTCACGGGAGAAGCCACGAGGCGTCGGGTCCATGTGTTTACGGGTGACAAGACTCCCAAGGCGATCCGGGGATCGCGATGCGCCGGATTCGGGATACATCTACGTGGTAAGTCCAGCTTGCTCACAATTGCGTGTTTCTCCCTTTCTTTTCGAAGGTTGGTTCTGAAGTTCTATCTCCTTCCTTTATTCGGGGGAGGTTGAACTACAAAAAGTCGCTTCCCCCGAGTTCACGAGGACCAGGGCCCGTCGGGAGGCTAATCGTGCTCGGAGAATGAACGCGAACGGTTGAGGAAGGCCCGGCGGATCGGAAGAAGGCCGATAAGGTGGCTTTAAACAATCGCGGCGTGGCGTGAGGCGTGGTGAGTCAGCGAGTCTTCAGCGACGGACTCCGCCTCATCTTGAGGGGGGAGAGCGACGCGCTCTTCCGTTAGGATCTTTGCTATGGGGTCATTATCGGGGCCGAGGAGCGTCTTTGAGTTAATGGAGATACGCTAGACATCGGGCCGCCCGGTAGTGAGGAGCTTCCTAAGGGACGCGTGTCCCGCTCGCGGTTCCTCAAGTTCAAGCGGGAACTTGGGTGAGTCTAGGGATATCTCGAAACATGATCAAACGCCACTTAAGCCCCGGCAACGAGGGGAGGAACCGGACCCCTGCAGGAGCTCCGGTTACAGTGCGGCGAAGGCGATCCGGTTTACGAATGCCGGGAGCGGTCCACTCCCAAGTCTCTACAGTCTCGGGCGGCTACCGAAGGCTGCCGGGGTCCCCGTGAGTTGATCCTCCTTCTCTGCTGTGCCTTAAATCATCTTATTCTTGGGCTGGTTGTTTTTTGACCTTCTTTGTATTTTACGACAGAAAAGAGTTTACGAACCGCTCGCTCTCCATCCTCGGAAAGCAGCTTAAGTCCCATTTGCTCAAGCTTCGGCGGGCCAAGGGCGGCGGGTTGTCACGGGGAGTTTCCTTGCCGCCAACGTCTTCTCTTTGTGATCCCATGCAGGGTGACCAGCGATTGAGGGGCGAATGTCGGCCTTGGCCCAACCCTCGCTCCGGTTCTTAGGGGCGCCATCTTCGAAGCTCTGATCCGTGCGAGAAAGCTTCACGGGTTCGATCGAGCCGACTTCTTCTCCTCACGCTTCACCACCACAAGCGCGGGGGTGGAAGTTTCAATCCCTAAAATCATTCATGCCGAGGGGTCTCGGGAACGGATGTTGTGGGGAACGTTCCGTTAGCAATCCAAATCCTCCCGGCTCGGGGTCATTCCACGATCCTTTCGGAGAAGTCCCTCAAGATGCCTGTTTGATGCGGTGATGCCTTATTGCGCCCTCGGTGCCATCCAACAACCTTCAATTGGCTGCCCTCCGGTGCCGATTTAGGCGCCTCTCTTGCCCCGAGGATGCTTACGGTAGTTCGATCTGAATTACACGGGGTGATCCGCGAAGGCCCCCGGATTTCTTTTGGTCGGACTTTCCCGGTATGGGAGAGGACTCGAGCCACATGCCGCTTTCCGATGATCCCAACGCCTAGGGTGGTCCTGCCTGTCGAGCACGGGGAGGCCGTTGGAAGGAGGCCCCTCGGCGCTTATGATCGATGATCGTCCGAGGTCGCCGCTTGGAGGGAGTATGATCGAGTTAAGAAGTGGGCGACCGAGGGCTTGGAAAGGATCGGTCGGGTTCTTCGCCATCGCTTGTCTCGGGCCCGACGAGGTTTGTTCCTCTTCCTTTGAGTTCCTTACCTTGATATCTGTTTTCCTTATCTTAACCTTCCATACGCCACGATGTTCGTAGAGCTTGAGCGGTTTGCTCGTGAGAAGTCCGAGTTCCGAGGAGGAATGTCGCGGGGTGGAATGCCCTCGGACAAACTCGGGCCGGCTGAATGAAACAAAGAAGGAGGCGACCCGTCTCTCCGAGCTTGTCCTTTGGACAAGAGGGCCGGTTTCGGTCCTTGACGATGGAGGCGGAGTCAGCCAAATCCATGGCGGCCAAGGCGAAATCGGACGCGGATCAGGCCATCCGTGACTGTGAGGAGGGCCTGATCGAATCGAAAGCTGTTGGAGGAAAACCCGTGACGGCGTGACCGAGCCCGAGAGGAGGCCAAAAACAATCGGAGATGGCAAATGGCCTGAACACTCGGGTGGAGGAGTTATCTCGGGAAGTGGACTCAGCGAAAAAGGATGTGGAGCTGGCCCGGAATTTGTCCATTAATGAGCATAACGAGATGCTCAAATGGAAGAAAATGTGGGAAGGTATGATCTCTCCGGCTCGATTGCGGTTAGAGGATTGATGGTGTCATGGTTTGTAACCTTGTTTTCCCTTTTACGTAGAGGCGGAGAGGTCTGCGGCGGAGGCGGTGGAAGCCGCTACCAATATGCCCCAATGTCTTAATGCCAAGGTAAACTTCGCGCGCAAGGAGTTAGAGGCGGTTGTTTGGACCACCTTAAGCGGTTCGGGCCTCCAAATCTGGTGTCGGGTAACTCCGTCCGGGACCGGTGAGTGCCGGGGGGATTCATCCGGCGAGATTCGGGGTGCATTCGCAATGGGAAGTGCAGTGCTGCCTTGCGGTGATGTGCTCGCATTTCGCCTTGTCGAATGAAACCCTCGAGATCCTTTCGAAGGGCTTTTTCTTGGGACATCATGATGAAGAAGAGGAAGGGGTTCGATGAGAGGGCAGACGGCGAAGATTGCCGACTTCCATGCTCGGGCGGAGGGTGCAGCGGCGTGCTGGCCACTCACCGAAGATGAAGTTGCTCCTCCTTTTACGCTGTGGTGTCGAATATGAGGCAGCCCCGAGCCTATGGATGCTTCCTCAGGGATGTCTTTGCGAGGTATTCTGGGGAGGATGATGAATTTGACAGTATCTCGGGGGCCTCCATCCCCATCCTTACGTGCGATGTCGGGTCGGGAGAATGTCCCGAGCCCGTGAGCTTCTTTGGGTTAAGCTTGCAAGTAACTTGTAATAGGTGGCACGAGAGGCTTTTGTAACTGGGATCCTTTAGGCTTGATGTTTTAGTAAACATGTTAACCCTTCGCCTCTATCTAGCTTAATTGCTCGTTTGAGTTGCCTTCGTATTTTTCTTTCACGAGTAGGTGCAGCGATGGATACCGGGGGTGGTCCTTGAGCCTTTCTTGCCTGTTCGAGGATTTCTGTGAGAGGGGTTCTCTCGATTTTAAGCATGATACAAGCGAAAAAGCAGAGAGAGAGTTTTTCTTTAATTCTTCCAAGGGGGTTATCATAAGGGGAGGTTCCCCCTCAGGTAGCCCGAGGAGGTTTTTGTCTTTGGAGTGGTTAAAGACAAAACCTACCTAATATAAGACTTGGACTCATAGCTTTGCGGAAAAAGAGTTCTTTCTTTATTGCTTTTGTACAAGATGTGTATGTACATGGCATATTTCTCGGTCCTAAGGGTAGAACCGACGAAGTTGCTCTATATTCAAGCATTCGAGCATACTTCACCCTTCTCGTTTTTAGGTTTGTATGTCGGGTTTGAGTACTTCAGCTATGAAATATGGCCCTTCCATGGAGGTGCTAGCTTGTGTCGCTCTCGGCTGTCCCTTCTTAGTTTTAACACTTTGGATCGTTGACTTGGAAGCCTCGGGGTTTAAGCCTTCTAGCGTGATATCGCCTCGGTGATTGTTGGTACCGAGCCCGAGTGTATCGGGGCTATGTCTCTTGTTTCTTCTAATTGGTCCCGAGTCTTCGGGCCTTTTGGTTGTCTTGTTCGGTGTAGGCTCGGAGTCTTGGGGACCCATGCTCTATATCAGAGGGGAGTATGGCCTCGGATCCATAGACCAAGAAGAAGGGCGTGAACCCTGTTGCTCTGCTCCTCGTCGTTCTTAAGCTCCATAGTACAGACGGTAGCTCTTGGTACCATCTTTTACCATATTGGCTTAACTTGTTGAAGATTCTTGGCTTGAGGCCTTTCAAAATCATGCCATTGGCTCTTTCTACGACCATTGGTTTTTGGGTGTGCCACCGCACTTCGTGTCTACTCGATGTTGTAATCTTCACAAAAGTCGAGGAATTTCTTTCCAATGAAGTTGGTCCCATTGTCGGTGATGATCGAATTTGGGACACCAAATCTTGAGAGTAGATCTTGAGCGGCTTCACGGTTTCCTCGATTCGGCGCAACAACTAGTCGGGCTTCAATCCACTTAGAATTTGTCTATTGCTACCAACACATGTGTGTAGCCCCAGGCGCTTTCTTGAGGGGTCCGATCATGTCCAATCCCACACCGCAAATGGCCAAGTGATCGGAATGGTTTGTAGAGCTTGTGCGGGGAAGGTGCGTTTTGTGGGCATAGTATTGGCAACCTTTGGGAGGTTCGGACTATATAGTTTGCGTCTCGGACTGCTGTCGGCCAATAGAAGCCTTGTCTAAAGACTTTTTCCTACTAAGTGCGTGGGGCGACATGGTGCCCACACTCTCCTCCGTGGGTATCCATTACTTGACTCCTTGCCTTGTTCCGGGAAATGCATTTTTGGTATATCGGAGGCTGCTTTTGTATAGCTCTTTGTCATCGCCAATCGACGAATGACTTAGCCCGGCGTGCTATTCTTCTCGCTTCGGTTTTGTCCTCACGGCAGCTCTTCTCGGAGGAGATAGTTTGCGAGAGGTTCCCTCAATCTTTTGTCTCTTCATCGACACCCGCATTGCCTCGGCGTTGTTGAGCGGCTTGATCAATCCCTTCCTCGGGGTATGCTCTTAATTTTTCGAAGGGGTTCCTCGGTCCCAGGGGATTAAGTCAACCCGCGAGGGGCGTCTTGTTCTTGGTACTTCTGAGAAGGTTTGTAAAGGTCTATGGTCAGGATATTGGGGTACTGCGGCCCTTGTGGGCCTTAACTTTTGCAAGCCCGTCGGGCCGCCTCGTTTGTACCTTCTTGGGGTGTGTTGATGTTCTAAACCGTGGAACTTTTCTTCTAGCTTCCTTACCTCCGGCAATATGCTTCCATTTTGGGGTCATGGCAGGCCGAGGCCTTCATTACTTGATCCACCACTAGTTGGGAGTCTCCTCTTGTTTCGGGCGTCGGATCGGGGTCTAATCTGGGAGGTTGACTAGGGCTTCATATTACGCCACATTATTCGAGGCTGAAATTGTAGTCGATGGGATACCTAATGTGTACCCGAGGGGTGAAATGAAAAGTAGGCTGCTCACCTCCGGTCTTCATCGGAGATCCATCGAAGAACAATCGTCCGGCATTCGATTGAATTTGGCGTAGGGTAGTTGTGTATCCGTCCATTTTGCGACAAAATCGGCCAAGACACAGGACTTGATGGCCTTGCGTGGAGCATATGTCAATGTCTTGCTCATGAGCTCTACCGCCCATTTGGCCACCCTCCCGGTGGCTTCTTTGTTATTTATTATTTCCACGAGGGGGAATCTTGAACGATCTTGTGATTGGGTGTGCTAGGAAATAATGGTGGAGTTTCCTTTGTGCGGCACCACGGCATCTGATAATACGCATTTGAGGGTATCTTGTTTGGTGTCGTGAAAGTACTTTGCGATGAAGTAGACCGGTCGTTGGGACGGTAAAGTACCCCCTCTTCTTGTGGATTCGACGACTATGGCTGCGCTTACCACAGGTAGTTGCGGCGACATAGAGGAATAGCATTCTCAGGGGTTTTGGTGGCACCAATACCGGTGGGTTGGTCAACATTTTCTTCGGGTTCGAGGGGCTATACGCCTCGGCGGTCCAAGTGAAGTGCTTTCGGTTTTCTTGAAGTCTATATAGGGGTAAGCCCTTCTCTCCCAACCTAGAGATGAATGGTTGAGGGGCGCTAGACAACCCATGAGCTTGGACTCCTTTAGGTTGGTTATTGGCTCCATGTTGGTTCTTTGCCCGCGACCTTGGTTGGGTTGGCCTCAATACCCCTTTGTGAGACAATGAATCAGGAGCATCATGAGGGACCCGAATACACATTTCTCTCGGGTTGAGCTTGACACCCTTTTTCATTTAGGCATTTGAGCGTTCTTTGTCAAGTCTTCAACTAGGTTTTTGTTGTTTTTTGATTTTACCTTTGTGTTGTCAACATACGCTTCAACTATTGGCCTATGAGTTAAGCCAAACACATGTTGCATGCATTTGGTAAGTAGCTCTGGTTCCTCGGCCCAAAAGGCATGGTGAGGTAGCGGTACATTCGAAGGGTGTGATGAATGAGGTTGCGGAGTTGATCGGACTCCTTCATCTTTATCGATGGTACCGAGATGCAGCGTCAAGGAAGGATAGCGTTTAAGCACCTACTTGATAGAGTCAACGATTTGATCGATCCGAGTAGCGGGAAAGGAACTTTGGGGCATGCTTTATTAAGACTAGTGTAGTCAACACACATCCGCCATTTTCCATTCTTTTCTCTACTAATGAGGATTAGCTAGCCACTCGAGGGGTGGGACACTTCCTTGATGAACCCGGCCGCCATTAGCTTCTGGACCTCCCCTCTCCAGATGATCTTGCGCTTGGCATCATCGAATCGCCTCAACGCTGCATCACGGGTTTGGAGCGGCTCGGATATCTAGGGAGTGCTGCGCGACTTCCCTCGTATGCCCGGCATGTCGAGGGACTCCATGCAAACGTGCTAGCGTTCACACGGAGGAAGTCGGCGAGCTAAGCGTCGTGGTCTAATACCCCGTCCGCGGTAATGCGGCTAATCGTGCTCAATGGCCTAGCTCTAGAGACAATGACACGAAAATTTATCTTTGGTTCCGGGGCAAATCGCTCCCTAGTCGGTGAGGCCACTATCCAGAGCTCAAATGCTCATACCGGGCTGGTACAAGCAAGGTCGAGAGGAGGGGCTCCTAAGTCTCTATGATTGAGGCTAGTGCCAATATCGAGTGTGTGAGTCTTGGTGCCGGATGTTGAAATCTCGAACCTTGCTCCTCAACCGTAGGGCTGCCTCCCCTTTTATAGCCGCAAGGGGCGAGGCTCGAGAGCTCTCATCGAGTTGGAGGACTTAAAGAAAGTAAAAATACATGTCTGAGTGTGGGATGCAAAGAAAAGTGCTGCCACCTTCCGAGCTCGATGGTCGAGCTTTCGTGCTTTCGCCGCTTTTTGAGCTCGGGGAGTCCTCTCGTGATCTCGGCAGCGGCATCGTAAATCTTGGGCCGCGCGGCCTCGCGGCCGAATGCGTGCTTCGAAGGTGGAGTCGGCGGTGATGACCCCCCTGACAGGGGATCTTGAGCGAGGTAGGTGTAGTTGGGGGCTGACCATGAACCGCGCCACACGGCCGCCCCAGCGAGAGGCGTGGTGGCGTTCTTGAGCGGGAGCACCTCGAGCGTGAGGACCTCGCTAGCGGAGTTGTCGAGAGTGCGAAGGTAGCGGGAAGAGGTACGATCACGTCAGCGGAGCATCGCTTCACACAGCACCACGTGGATGGGCTCCGGCGACGGCGTTCGAGACGTACCTTGGGGATGCCAAGGGATTGGAGCCGGGTGGATGTAGAGGAGGCTGGCCGCCGCGCCGGTCCATCAACACCTTCCCGAGGCGCATGGTGCGATGATATCCGACAGCGGGTACCTTCACGGGTACAGGGATGTGTCGTGGATGATCGGGCTTTGTCGAAGGTGATCGCCGAGCTCGACCACTTGAGGTACTTCGGGGGGTAGTATTTCTAGTGGGAAGAGACCTCGCCCGCAGCTATGGCCGGCTGGACTGTAGCCGGCGGGCCCGCCTAAGACGACGTTGAGACCGTCCTCGATGTACACGCCGTCGAACTCGTGGGAGCGGTTTTCACGCCTGTCGTAAGCCCTCTTGTCGCCACCACGCAGCCGTGCCCTTCACATGCTTCTTCATGAGAGACGGCATCCTTCATCTTGTGCTTGACCGCCCCTCATTGTGCGGGCACGGCTCCTCGAGCATCTTGTCGGTGCTCTTTAGGAGGCGAAGGCTTGCCACCCTTGCCGCCGGCCGCGCGCTTATCCCAACCGGCCACGAAGTAAATCGTCGTTGTCGCCGCGCGGGGCGCTTTGTTCTTCTTGTTCTTCCTTCACGGGGTTCGACCGCTTTCTCGTCGTCGCCCTTCGTCCTGCCCTTCTGCGTGATAGGCGGAGGCGAAATCCTCTCCCTACGGCGTGACGCTGCTGGCGAGGTCGAGGAGCTCCCCTCCACGGCACCCCGAACCCCACGGGCGCCGAGTCAGATCGAGTGGTCTCACGTAATGCCGAAGGTGAAGGCTGATGATCACCGGACTCGAGGCCTCAGAGAGGTTGTTCTGAGAGTTTGGAGAGCGCTGATGTAGTCGGCGGGCTCTCCCCGCTTATTACGCTTGCAGCCTCGCCCGAGGTCCCACGTGCGTGCTTGGCGAGGCGTAGGTGCCACAGAGTTCGCAGCGAAGGCGTCGCGCTGAGTCCTCCCGATTGCGGATGGTGCCGAGGGGAGGTGCTCGAGCCACGATCGCGCCCGAATCTACAAGGTAAAGTAGGAGGTTGCGGATGATGAAATAGTCATTTGTCGGCACCTCCGGCTGATAGCCAAGGCGGTAGTCTTCGAGCCATGTGGCGGGGTGAGTCTCCCGATTGTACTTCTCGCACCGAGGTCGGAGCTCGAAAGCGAGAGGAAGCGGGCGCCGCGGGATGCTGAGCTGAAGGCTTTAGGCCTCCTTTGAGCCGAGCTTCGAGGGGCGGCGGCCCCATTTGGGGAGCGGGCTCCGCGCGCAATCGCGTGGGGCTCGCGGCTCTTGTCTTCTTCGGTCGTGGCGGCCACCGCTGTCGCTTCTTTGTAGCTGCGAGGGCGCTTCTCATGGTCGCCACGGTGGTAGATTTGTCGTTGTCCAGGGGGCGTTCTTCCGGCTTGAGCCTCCGCTTTCGCCGCGTTGATGGTGTCCCGGCGGCCGCAGCTTCGCCGACCGCCGTCGCGGCGTGGACCCCGGGAAGGAAGCCTCGTGCTCCTCCATGATGCGTCGGTGAGACGCCAGAGCTTGTCTTTGGCCGACCGCGCTCCGCCGTGAGTCTCTTGAGCTGCTGGTAGGTCCCGTGCCTCGGGTCCCGGGTGCCGGCAACGACGCGTAGGAAGCGTAAATGCCGCCAGCCGGGTGCAGGACATCTCCCGAACCCGGCGGGGAGCTGTTCGGGCCCTCGTCGGTTGATGCGGTCGTGGACCTCACGCTTCGCTTCGTGCTGCGTGATTCTTTACATCTTCCTCCCCGGCCGGGCGAGGAGGGCCCGGCGCTGCCGCGCTACCGAGCTCCTCGAGCTCTTTCTCCAGCTCGAAAGCCTTGACGCGGTCGACAAAGGCCCACGCCGGCGCGCGGGCGAGTCCCGTGGCGTGTGCGGAGGCGCCGCCGAGTGGACTTCCTCACCGCACCGGGGGTGTGAGACATGTAGCACCGACGCTGCGGGGTCGCAATCCACAGGCTCATCCCCATCGAGGCGAGCTCGAGATCGTGGACGCCGGCTGCCGGGGCTCGTCACCGGAGAGTGGGGCCCTCGTTGCGCTATCGTACATCCTCGCGTGGGTCGCCGTGAACTGCCGGATCGGCGCCTCCCGCCGGCGAGCGCCAGGGCGACATTGGTGGTGGAGGTCATCGCGGAACAGGGGGCCTGTGTAGGCTCGCGCCCCGAGGATGTCGGGGTAGCCGGGTCCTGATGAGGTCGAAGAGCGGTCCGCGGCGGCGTGGATGGGGGCTGGCCGTGGCCAGCGGAGGTGGAGTTCCGTCCCATGCTCGTCGGGACGGAGTCGGTGGCGCCCTCGGAGGCGGTGAAGAGGGGATGTCCTCACGCCGCATCGAGGTGGGTGAAGACGGCCGGTGATGGACTCCGCCTCCCGGGCTCTGGTCGAAGTCGATGGTGCCGAAGCGCATCGCCGGCGCTGCGGCCGTCGGCGGAGTGGAAGAAGCCATCGGGTGGAGGCTGTCGCACTAGCGCTGCCCCTGGCGCCAGGCTGGCCGGTGGTCTGTGCCCGCGAAGTAACGTGTGTACGGCTGTGTTAACCCAGTGGCCTGACTCTAGAGACAGTGACACGAAATTTATCTTGGTTGGGGCAAATCGCGCTCCCTGGTCGGTGAGGCCACTATCCGAGCTCAAATGCTCATCACAGGGGCCTGGCAAGCAAGATTCGAGGGGAGGGGGCTCCCAGGGTCTCTATGATTGAGGCTAGTGCCATCGGAGTGTGTGAGTGCGGGTCTTCGGATGTTGAATCCTCGAACCTTGCCTCAACCGGATTGCCTCCCCCTTTGCATAGTCGCAAGGGCGGGCTCGAGAGCTCTCATCGAGTTGAGGACTTAAAGTAAAAAATGCATGAGTGTCGGATGCAGAAAAGAGCTCTCCCGGTGAGGCTCGGCGCGAGCGAGCTCACATAACTCCGGGTGCTTTGGATGCGAAGTTGGTCGTCTCGTGGCGGGATTCGCGGTTTTGGGCGGTGGTCGGGCGTCGCCCGTCCCTAATCGTGGTTGGAAGCTGTCTTTCGGTATGGGATGCGCCCATACCATGGATGGGGAACGGTACCCGGTGTACCACGTCGTATTTTATGCGGGCTTGTTGGGTCGACGGGGTATGCGAGTGGCGAATGACCTCTCCCTTTGTGGCTGCGAGTTCTCACATTGGCTGGCGCTGTCGAGGAGTGGTTGAGCTTGTCGAGAGTTGTTTGACCAACTCTCGCCACCCGATCTTCCGCGAGAAAGGCGGCGGATGAAGCTCTGCGGCGCCGTCGTGGAGCTCATGGAAGGGAGCTCCGGCGAGAGTCGAAGAGGTCCCCGGATGAGATCTTTCGGAGTGCGGGTGCGAGAAGCTCATCGTCGGAGGGGAAAGGGAGCTTCGGCGGCGGGGAAGCGGGCCTCCATCGGGGGGCTCGCGTGTGTGGGAGCTCGGGCCGGGAGGCTGTTCCCTCCGGCCCATGAGAACTCGTCCCGGTGAGATCTCGGGTCCCGTTTGCATCGTCGAGGGATGGTTCGGTGGGCTTGTGTATGGGTGTCCCAGTCTCGACCCCCCACAAAGCCTTTGTTTCCTATTTACGGTTGAGCTCCGAACTAATGGTCATTAGTTTTTCCGGATGGATGAGGTCGACGGAATGGTCTTTGTTGCTTTTAGTGGCTTGAGCTACCAGCGTCGTGCTTGGCGTCGGGTTCCTCGCATCTTGTCGCTTTTTGAGACATCGGCGATAAGTGCCTCGGATATGGCCCGGTGCCTCGTACTTTCGACACTTTCGGCGTCGCAATTGTATGCATGGTGATATGTCGAGCCGGTGGTGATGACTCCATTAGGCCGGGCATCTTTAGTTTAAGGTATGTGTAGTTGGGTGCGACCATGAACTTGGCATAACATGAGTACGCCCGGCGCGGCATGGTAAACCCCTCCCGAACCGAGGACTTCAAAAGTTAGGGTCTCTCGTTAGAAGTTCGGGGTACCGAAGCGAGGCCCGGATCAATCAATGCACTTTGAGGGGTTTTACTTGCTTCGGGGGACAATGCCGTTAAAGGTGGCCCCCCCTGCGGATCTTGGATTTGTCAATCTTGAGGCGGTCGAGGGGTCTCCTCGTAGATGAGATTGAGACTACTCCCTCCGTCCATGAGGACCTTAGTTAGTCTCGTGTTCTGATAAGCGAATCCACTACTAATGGGTAAGCCACGGGTTCGGGATATGATCGCGGATGATCTTTTTGGTCAAAGCGTGATCGCTTGATCACGACCACTTGCGAGAAGCTTGGGGGTGGCTGGCTCCTTGAGAAAAAAGACCTCCGTCGTTCTTTCTTTCTCTGCACCTGTGCGATCACATTGCTCGATCTTGCCGTAGATCATGAAGCAATTATCGACCTTTGGGAACTTGGAATCTTCGGTCCTCCACCTCGGGCTCTTCTTTCTTCTCTTCATCCTTGGGAATTGTCGAGCTTGTTGAAGTGCTGCGGAGGATCTTGCATTCTTCTAAGGTATGCTTGAGCGGGATCTTGGTGGTTGGTGCGAGGGGTTTTTAAGCATGTCGTCAAACTTGCACAGGGCGCGAGGCCCCTTTAGGTCTACGGCCGCGACAAGATCCTCCTCGAAGTCACCTTCGCCAAACCCTTGCCCCGTCGCGCCTTTGTTCTTTTTCTTCTTTTTGCGTCACGGGGATTTGACCCCTCGGCCTCGTCCTCGCGCTTCCCTTTCGGAAACTTGATCGAAGAGTGCTCAACGGCCTCTTAGCCACTTACCAAACTTGGTGGCAATGTCCATCAGTCGTTGGCTTTGGTCGGGGTTCGGCGTCCCAATTTGCGGCGAGCTCCGGCAAGTGGTTGGTGCCGGGGAAGGCTCAATGACGTCGGAGTCCGTTACATTCGGGAGTTCGTTTCTTTGCTTGGAAAGCCGGATGTAGGTCTGTGAGGGATTCATCGGCTTTTGGCGGCAATTCACGAGGTCGGGGGTTTTCGGGCGTAGGTATGTGCCTTTGCAAATTTCCTCTAAAGACCCTTACGAGGTCATCCCGGCACGAAATCTGGTTATGTGGGAGATGTTGAGCCATGCTCGTCTTGACTTCGGAGAGGTAGAGGGGCAAATTGTGAATGATGACCTTGTCGTCGTGAGCTCCATAAAGCGGCGCCCAAGCGGTATCATCTAACCCGGACCCTTTCGGGCGTGTCTCGCGAGTACTTTTTCAATATGGCTCGGGGCAGGCGTGAGGCGGCACCCCGGATTTCCTAGTAAAGACTTGTGGTCGGGGGTCGGGTGGGCCGCCGCTCATTACGATTGCCTACCGGCGTTGTTGATTTCGCCTCTTAGGTCGAGGGAGCTACTCGGTTATCATGTCGGCTCCGTTGCCCGACCTCTGGCAGCTATGATTCGGGGTGTTCCTCGGTCGTTGCGAGGACGTCATGGTTGAACCGATTGTCGGCTAGTCGTTCCGGACGGTCGCCTTGGGGCTTCGGCTTTGTTCGGGTTCGAGCCGGAGGCTTGTCGGTGCGCATTGGCTCACGATGCCTTGAGGTCTCATAGTTCCTAAAAGCGAGCTTTCGGCTTGTTGAGCTGTGGCTTTGTCAGAAGTTCCTTGAGCCGATCTGTAATCTTCTCCCTTCGGTGGTGGAGGGTTCGAGGCATCTCTCGAACAAGCATTGCATTTGCGGCTACATTGAGGTAGCCGCGGTTAAAGGGGCTGGCACCCTTGGGGGCGTGAGTTACCTCCGTATTGGCACGGCCACTTTCGGGGCTTGAGGCGCTCGTGGTTCCTTTCCGTCGTGCTCGCTCTTGGCGGATGGTTTGTTCTAACCGCCGCTTTTCGTGCTTCCTCGGCTTGAAGTCTAGCCGATGTCTTGTAACCGCGTATTTTGCCGGCGGGGGCATGGCGGGCGCCTTTGGAGCGGCGCACGCCCTGGTGGTGCGGCGGGCGCCGTCGTGGTGAGTATACGTACGTGTTGTCGTCACTTTCTTCGAGTCGGTAAGATTACCATCACGAGCTCAACGTTATAGCATTCGAAGAGATCATATTCGTATTGAAAAAGCTGAGTTGAGTCTACAACGCAAGTAAGCCCTGGGGCAATACCTAAGCCTGAATGCTCATCATGGGCTCCGGGAATGGCGCCGACCGTTCCTTGGTGTGGGGGTATCCTCGGCCCTTCTTGAACAAGTCGTCCCAATGCGGACTAGTGGCACGAGGGGAGGGCCGATCACGTTGTGCGTCGTCATCGCGAGCGCCTCGGGAATCTGGTTCGTCGAGCGTCATAGTCGTAGATCCCCGGCGTGGTGGTTGCCGTGCCTAATGCTTCATGGATCTCGGGCGTTGTTGTTATGCGGCACTACGCCCATCGTGAGCCTCTCGGTGGATGAATGGCGCTCGGCTGCCCGGGGCTTGTGGGCTCCCCGATGGCCGTTCTCCTCGAAGAAGCGCCATCGGTGGGCGCTTTGCTTTGCCCGGCGAGCCGCCTCCTCCTCATCATCGGTGTCGATGAGCACGGGAAAGAGGCCGTGGTTGAAGCTGCGCTGGCCAGCGTCGTCGTTGGCGTTCGCCTTCGGCGGCGTCGTCCATGATATCGGTTGTGCCTTGGTGCTTGGGGCGGTTGTCTTCGATCCGTTCGGAAGGATTGCACCGGATGTAGTGACCCGGCGCCGCGGGAACTCAAGGGCCCAAAATCGCGCCCGGCATTTCCGTCCTCCATCGTGATCCGGATGTGGTAGGGCCGGAAAGTGGCGATAATAAGCCATCTAGGTTTTGGGAAGTGATCTTCGCGGCGGCTCCCCTACTTGGCGGCGTCAGGCGGCCGGTGTTTTTGAGACCCGGGGTATCTCAAGTACCGGCAATAATATAGGCGTTGTGCGCTCCCTTTGATGGCGTGTGCGAGCTTGGAAGGCGAGGTTTATCTGGTTCGAGCCATGGGGCCCTCGTCCCGCCCGGTCGTGACCTTTAAGTATTACTCGCACCAAATGTGCACAGAACCAAAGCGGTTACAAGGTGTTACGGGGAATGAAGAAGAACTTCAATCAGGGATGAGTTGGCTAAGTGTGAAAACCTAGCGGAGGATCCCTTCTATTGTGGCATTACTCCCTTTTTATAGTGTAAAGGAGAGATAATGTATACAATGCGTGTCGATGTACAAATGCTCACGGTGTCTACCATGGGGGCTGTTGGCGTACCATGCGAGCCCGGACCTCGGGTTCCACTGAAGGGAGTGCCACAGCGTGGGCAGCGTGTCTTGGAGTCTCTGTGTTCGTGTCCAGGTTGCAGGGGAGGGTCTCAGGGGCAAATGGTGACCCTCGATCCTTTATGATCCGCGGCTGGCTTGGTCGCGTCTGGCGTGTGTCGGCGTCGAGGGTCTTGGACTCGTGTCATGGAAATGAAGGCTGCAAGCAAATGAGCGATGAAGTTGTGTTTCCAATGCGGGAGGTGGCGGTGTGTGATAACTATTCCCTTTATGTCCCATCAATGGGGGATGCGGGAGATAGCGGTCGACGGGGCAATCGATTGCCCACGTCATCATGGCTGTGAAGCGAGGTGCATTTAATCGCGGCTGCTCCTCATTCTTGAGTTTGGCTTCCCAAGGCAGCGCCGGGGTGGTGTTTCTGGGAGGCGGGAGGCGGTAGCGAGGGTCCCCTATCCTCGGGCGGCGGAGAAGTCTCGCAGGGGTCATGGTTCTCGGCGGCGAGGGGATTGTCTGAGAGATCCGTATCCTCGGGCGAGGCAGACAATCCCCGAGGCTACGCCCCTCGGGTCGGGGGTAAGTTGTGGTTGCGGGGGCTGATACGAGGGCTGGTGTCGTCTGGCGGATTTTGGCCCGTATATGGGCAGGCTTCGATAAGCCTATCGAGGGGGATTGTCTTCTCCTGCTCTCTAAACTCATGACAATTACATTTGGTCCTTATTCTCATTGCTTCGGAGGCTTCTCACAGGCCCTCTGGCCTATTTTGGGGTGATTTAACAAATTGGGCCTTGTCAAATGAGTGTACGGAGATGGGCTGCCTTGGGCTTAAAAAAGGGGCCCAAGAGAGTCTCGGTATATTAAGTCTTCCTTAAGCGGTCTGCGGGCGGGGGGCGGCCTTCATTCTCCTAGTCACCTCTTTGGCCCCAAAAGCAGCGTCTTGGGTTGTCAACTCCATCGTCGTCTTCCCATCGGTCCTTCTTCTTGGGCCTTGGGGACGCGCCATCCTTCATGGGCTTACTTTCCCTATGGGCCGATTATTTTCGTCCCCGAGCGCCTCTTTATAGATTTTTAAATAGGAGACCGGCTAGATTGGACCGGACAATTGACAAATTCGGCGGCAACGGCGTCGTGGGTCGGCGCGGTGATAACGATGATCGGCGGCGCGTGATGGCGTAGATAGCGATGCGTGGCGGCCCGGTCGAGATGATGAAGATGGCGTGTAGCGCGGCCGGCGGTGGCGAGAGGAGGTGGCGGCACGGCCTTGTGGCGGCGTTGGCCGCAGCGGCGGCGCCTAGGCGCCGGAAATAGGGGGGGAGGGAGGGGGGGGGGCGGAGAGGCCGGCGGCGCTAGTGGTGGCGGCGCCTTGTCTTAGCTAGGGTTAGGAAGAGAGAGAGAGACTGAGAGACAAGAAGCTGTTTGGGAGCTACCTTTCATTTTTTACGCAAGATTCAAGCGGCTACATACCCCTTGTATTTATTGTCGAGAGAGACTTGAATCTTAGAAGATCTAGAGGTTTCCTTATGAGATTGGAATTCCTCTTTTACAAGCAATCTATTTATTCCCAATTTTATTCTTATCTTTATTCCCTAAATATTCCTTACTTAATCGAAGCAACTGGCGTAAGCGTGTTTACGGCGGACGGTTGCGGCGGCCGTGACCGGGGAGGGCGCGAGGGCCTTAGGCCCTGGTCGGCGCAGGCTCCCCTTGTTGGGCCCTTCTCGGCGGTGCTCCTTTGGTTCATGACATTTCTCCCCTTTCGGCGGCGCGTCCTCGCCCATTTGTCGTTGCTTGTTGTCGTTGTTGATGCTAGGCGAAGATGGAGATCTTGACCTTTTGCTGGTTGGGAACATCCCATAGCACCTTTGATAAGGCCTTGACGTAGTAGCTATGGTTGCCGAGGAAGACAATCTCCATTGGTGGCGCCCAAGTTGTTGCTCCTAGTTGGAGTTTGATGATTCGGCGATGCGTGGTTGGTTGTCCCCAATTCGTGTTGCCGGTGATGAAGGATGGAGCCTCTGGGGTAGTGGCGAAGTCGGCGAGGTAGGGGGTTGGTGTGGGTGGTATGTACCTCTTGTCGTCATCGTGAGCTCACACATCGAGGCTTTGCTTGAGATGGAGCGTTGAACTCTTGGGCGAGTTGGTTCCTCGTGCTCCGATATATGAGCCTCTGGTGCATTGCAGCCACGGTATGTTGGCGTAGTCGTACTGGGCGTAGATGTCGTTGAGGAACATCGGAGCCCACTGGTTTAGCTGCAGAGTGCGTCCGGCTGCCGCCGCAGTGTAGTCGACATCGCGATAGTTATTGGTGTCGCCCGTTGGGCGTCCCAAAACCGCGAGTGGGGCACCATGGTATGTCATCTCCGTTTCTCCCTTGGCGCCATCTTGGTGATGCGGAGGAGACAAAAGAAGAGGAGTGCCATTCTCGTCGGTGGGCAGCGGTGTACACGATGTTCGCTTGCGTGGTGGCGATGGTGTCGCCTTTGCTGGATCTGCGGCGTGATTGGTGGTGTTCTCCACCATTGTTGATGTCGGCAGGATGTCCGGTAGGTGTAGTAGATCATCGTCGTCGAAGGTCGGCGAGTGAACGACCGTCTCCTTGGTGGCTTTGGGGGCATCGGTGTTCTCATCGACCTTGGCACCCCATGGGGAAGACGTCGTGGTTGCCGGTGTCGAGGTTGGCCCGCGAGGGGTCGTCGTGGTTCATGCCCTTGTAGTTATTATCGATGGTAGGCGTGGTGAAGGCGTAGTCGGCGTCGGGGGTCATCATCGGCGTTGGCGTCCTTGAGGATGTCGTTGCCATTCATGGCCCCATGGGCGCGTCGTCGTCGTTGTTGTCGATGAGGGACGTTGTAGGTAGCGGCGTCAATGAGGATGTCATTGGCCAGCTCGAGGGGAGGTTTCATTTGTTTTCCTCTTTTTGGGGCGCCATTGTTGTCGTCGATGGTGCGGTGTCGAAGGCGTCATGGTTGGCGGCGTCGGCGGCATCGTTTAGCTTTGGGTGGAGGTAGAAGCTCCTTGTTGATTAGGATGGACTTGCACGGTGACTATGGGCGTGTGATGTCCTAGTCGATGAAGGTGTTGTCGTCGTTGTTGTTCCACGACGCCCGGTGTTGTCCAGGATGTCAGGGGTCGGCGGCGTCGATGTCGGCGTCGGTTGGCGTCGTTATGTCACCCATTGTGACGTTGGTGTTGTCGGCCCGATCTTTGAGGACGTCATGGTTGTCGGCGTCGTGGTCATTGCTGATGTTGTTGGCGGCGCCCTTGGGCATTGTCGATGTCGATGTCGATGATGTCGGAGTTGAGATTGGTGGCGTCGGCGACGTCGGGCGATGTCGTTGTGTTGCTCTTAATGGTAATTGCGTGGATGCTCGGTGTTCCCAATGTCGGAGGATGTTGGTGGCATAGGAACTTATCTGCATTGTCGTTGGAGCCTCACGGCGTTGGCCTAATTGGGTAGGCTTTTCGAGCAGTTAGTGGGCGTCGGTGGTAGCCTCGATCTGATCTGAAGATTGGCGGCGGCGGCGGGTGCGTCCTTGGGGTGGCGTGCTCGTTGATTAGCATCATCGATCTTGGAGGGGGTGGCGTGAAGCGGCGCTGTGGGGCGACGTCGCCGTCGGTGGGCCCATGCGTCGGGGGCGTCGTCGATGGTAGAATGACGTCGGAGGCGCGTACGTCGGGCAGCTTGGCGCGTGCCTGGGGTGTTGCTCTTTGGCGTGGCCACGAGTTCGTCGTGGATGTGGAAGGAGTTGGCGTTGGCCGCGGCCGACTGTTGTGCAGCTTCTTGTTTCCCGGCGTCTTTGTGCGCTGCTGTTGAGTCAAATAAGAATTCGTTGGAACTCCTCCATGAACGTGATCGTCCATGCGCTGGGGTGGTGGTCGTCGGAAGCCATCGGTGGTGGGGAATCGTCACGAACCATAGGACCTGTTTGTCGAGCCGGCTGGATTGGGCGCGGAGTGAGGCGTCGGCGTAGCTTCCGGGCGGCGGCGGCGTCGGCAGCGGTGATGACAATGATCGGCGGCGTGATGACGTAGATGACGCAGGTGATGATGGCGAGGTAGAAGATGATGAAGATGGCGTGCTGCGACTCCGGTGGCGAGAGGGCAGTAGGCGGCGGACTGGCGGGAGCGCGGGGTGGATGGGTGGGGCGACGAGGGCGCCTAGGGGCGCGTGCGACGAGGCAGGAGGGCCGGCAGCTGAGTGGTGGCAGCGCACGTGCGCTAGGGTTAGAGTCTGAGAGACAAGAGCTGTTTTTGAGAGCTACCCCTTTAATTTTTTACGCAAGATTCAAATGGCTCACATACCCTTATATTTATAGTCCGAGGGGGACTTGAATACTAAGAAAGATCTAGAGGTTTCCTTATAGATTGAAATTCCTCTTTTACAAGCAATCTATTTATTCCCAATTTTATTCTTATCTTTATTCCTAAATATTCCTTATGTCCTTGAAGCTTTGACGTAGCGATGTTCTGACGGACATTTGGCGGCAGCATGGGGCCTGGGCCCTAGTCGGTAGCTTGAGGCTCCCCCTTGTTGGAGCCCTTCTCCGGCGTCTCCCTTTGGTTCATGACATTTTCCATGATATTAGCGCAAACAAGTAAGTCAGGTGCCTTTGTCGCATCTAGACTAAGTTACTCACCCGTTCTAGAAACACATACATTCTCACATCTGAGGAGCCAAACATTACAAACTTTGAGGTATAATTATATGAAAAAATATTAGCACTTATGGGACAAAATAAGTACACGTGAGATTAGTAATGAAATACGTTTTCCATTATAATTAATTTCAAAACATAAATATTAATATTAATATATTTTTCTATAAATTTGGAAAAAAGTTGACCTAACTAACTGACACGCTTCCATAATTGCATATTTTTTGAAATAGAAGGAGTATATGGAAGAGGCATGATATATATTTATTTATATTTATATATATATATGAGCAACAAGTTCGTATGTTTCTTAGCTTCAGGCGACAGGATGCTGTGATTTAGATTGTCATTCTACCACTCAGTTACTATATTTGTAATAATTACTAATATTCATTAAAAATATTATATAAAAAATCCCTGGCAACACGTTACGACACGGACACAGATCAGCCGAGTCTTTTTCAGTGAGGGTATTCGACGTGGACTCGAGCAGTACAGATTAGCCGAGCCTCGGTCGGATCCGACGCGGAGCACGTCGCAAGCC
>JADLZK010009795.1:0-149464 GCA_015847255.1 Hyparrhenia diplandra
CGTTTCTTGGTTCTTCCCGTGTTCTTGTGCAGAAAGATAGGATCTTGCGAGGTGAAATCTCTGTTGGTTGCTTGACTGGATCTCGTGTTTCTTTTGTTTCTTGCAGGCATTGCCGGCGACTGGAGGTTCACCATCGATCCTTTCTAGGTATAATGGGGCTTTTTGACTTGTTCCTGCTACTTTCTGTTTGAGATTTGCTATTTGTTTGTTATTATTGTAAGAAAGGAGGTCGATGATGGCCTTTTTGCTTACTGTTCTTGAGAAATAAAATGAATGGGGATCTCTGGAAGTGTTAGTAATCATTGATGAGAGAGAAATGTTGCAGATTAGAGTTTCAATTACAAAGTGTTTTGTTTAGGTGGTAAACACGGAATGTTCATTTTACTCTCTCGGGCCTTTCCTGCCTGGTTGCTGACAGGGATGCTTTGCTCGGCATTCACTGAGGAATTTGTTTCACTATATTATTTCCAGAGCAGGGAGGAAATGTCTTAGGTTGACTTTGCTGTGTAGGTACTGTACATTCATCCTAGATACCGCATCAGAACATCACTTATGTTTTGACAAAATGATTGTCCAGCTTGTTTATTTTTCCATTCTAATCCCCATTTGTGCATGTTGTGTAGACGTTTTTCAGAAAAAACAAATCCAGAATTCCATGAGAGTGATAGATACAAAGGAAAGTTTTGGTGAGGTTCAACCTCATGCTTGTTTTGCTGCATAGGTTTTAATGCATTCTCATAGTAATCCTAGTTTCATGCATCTCATAGTAATCCAAAGGAAATGTCATGGGGTTTAGTCCTTTGTTTGAAATTGACATTTTGGAGTATTCCTTATAGGATTACATAACTTCCTCAAATTTCGTGTGTGATTTTCAATGATTCATCCACGTGCTGCATTGGTTGACTATGGAAAAAGTGTCTTGGGTATATGGAGCATCTCATTGCAAAGTTAACCTCTGAGTGCACCTTCCATGCCTATGATATATGAGCTCAGGTGCTGTCTCAAGCTATATATAGAATTAATTTTGTAACATGGATGCAATTTGTGATGTCTGTTCTGCTTCGCTGCTTGTTCTGCAAATTGGTTGGTTTGGTCCAAATTTTCACTATGTGACTTTGCAGGTAGATTGTATATAAAGACCACTGTTCAGATCACAAGGATGTCTCTACTTTCAAAGTTACGCTTGATCACCGTGGATGTTACTGGTACACTGATTGCTTACAAAGGACACCTTGGGGATTACTATTGTATGGCAGCTAAGTCTGCTGGGATGCCATGCCCTGACTACAAACCGATGCATGAGGGCTTCAAGCTTGCTTACACTGAGATGGCAAGACAGTACCCTTGCTTGGATTTGCAGCTAAGATGCCAAACCTTGAATGGTGGAGGACATGTGTAAGAATTCATTTGTTAAGGTAAGACTAATTTACAAATCTGAAACTTGTCTGGATTAGTGGTGTGTCTTCTTGATGTTGAGAGTGGGCCTAAGTGATTCAGTTTGCTCATATAATCTATCACAAACTGCAGGCTGGCTGTGTATGACGAGGAGACATTTGAGAAAATCTTCAGGCGCATTTGCCTCTCGCTTTTGAAAGCCTCTGCGCTATATTCTCAGCATTTCCTGATGCACTGGCCCTTTGGCGCGTGGGCAGGAAAGAGGGACCTTCCTACTGTTGGCGCTTTGTCAGCAATGCAGAGTACCGCTGCGAGATGTTACTCTGCCCGGCTTTGAGGGTTGGCCGAATCAGGTGCAACATCCACTCGGATCACAATTCACGCATTTGCAGGTGTTTCTACAATAATTTGCTTTCTTTGTGTTATGTCGCGCTGCTATAGCCTATTAAATCGCTAATAACACATGTCTTGGAGCTAACTAGGCCCGGACGCACTTCGTGTCTCAGGCATGGTTGGCGCTGACGACAGCCAGCACCTAAGCACCCACAAGATAGCGTGAGATGCAGGAAACGCCGCTCCAGGAAGAAGCGCGCCCACATAGGCGCATAGAGCATGCGGAAGGACTACACCCCAGCTAGGAAGCACTGGGATGCATGCCCTGCTCCCCGACCGGTTCGGGTTAAGACTGCACGACGCTTGAGAGCTGGAGGCAGTCAGGCTTAACGGTGCTCCCTCGATCTCTGTTAAGCTACCTTCAAGAGTGGCCTACCGCGACTGTGAATGAGGAACAGGAGTGAAACTGTGGCAGCAGGAGCGCCGAAACTAGAATGTCTGAAAAGCTAAAAATGGGGGCTTAACCGCGCGTACAATCTTCGAGCGACCCATCAGTACTATCTTAGCCATGCACCACATGATCCATAAGAAACTTGTGGTGATGCACGAAGTAGGTGTATCTGTTCTCGAACAGGTTACTGCGAATGGGCTGAGCCACCCTTCTTCGGCTTGCAGCATCTGGGGGCTGAACATTATTAATCGGAGTGTCAATACGAGTCATGTTGCAGGAAGAAGATTTTCTTGAGTTAGTCTTCCATTCACCTGCGTGGAGCAATAAAATGGAAGGAGGTGGACATGGGCCTGATCATGTGTCCCATCATGCGTCTCTCCTGTTCTCTCAATGAAATGCGTGCAACGAAATGTGCGTGAAGTCAGCGTTCTAGTAAAACATACCATGCTTGTCTCTTAAAAGTTTTCCTAGTCATGCGCTTTCCATTCATCACCCTAAGTTAAGCTAAATAAAGAAGAGGAAACGAATTCTTGCAATATCGACTTCAAAGAATGTTCTTTCTCAAGGCTCCAAAATACATGTTTTTAGATTAAAAACGAAATATACATACAAATGTCATAGAAATCAAGAGTCCATCGGTTGGATGTGGCTATGTGAAGTCGCAGTTTCAAGTCCCAAATGTGCGAAAGCCGAGTCCCAAATATGCACTTCCCTCATCTGGAGTGTTGTAGAATATTGCTTTCTGATTCTATGACATCTAGAAGGGCATTGGCTGGCTCGTGCAGGCTGTACTTCCAACCCAAAATAGATAACAGTTCACTCACCGCTATGTCACTGTAAAACCGCAGTAGACAAAACAAAACATCGTAGGACAGTGATCAATGTGTACAGAATTTGGTACTATTCTTGCGTATATTGCCATAACTCAAACCTGCATCAATCACTATTACCGCAAGCACCCTTGACTGCTAAACAGACCATCTTCAGCAGCCGAAGCATTGAAACTATCAAGCACATAGTAAACTATTAGAGAGGAAAACCGCTTTACAGTGCTCGTACTCACGAAAATGCAAAGGCTCGTTAGAGATAGGCTCTCGCTGACCAAATGCTGGCTACAGCCTGCAGCTCTAAAGAACACAAGAAACAAAATCACGTAGCCACCTTGATCCCTTTGTAAACAAATGTACATCAGTTCTAGCCCAACCATACTAGCTTATGCCCACCGATATTCCTGGTTCAGGAGCATTTCTTATTTCATACACAGTTACACTTCGTAGTGACAGACATTGGCGTGTCCAAAACAATCTTAGCGTCCTGCAGGGTGTCTGTTCCAGGATAAGTAGTTGTGGTCTCCCAGTTTTCTGCAGAAGGCCACAGATTGATGAGCATCACTCGTGTAGGGGTGTCAATGAAAAATAATGACAGACAGATGCTTTTAACACAGCAGCAGTGGCGTCCTAAAAACGAACATTCTTAAGGTACAAAGCCTTGATCATGCCAGGCCACAGTCCACAATCCACAGTGCATTACTACTCAACACTATACCAGGAATCCAGGATAGGAAAAATAGCAGTGTGAACGAAGGACCAAACTCAGCAAAGTAAAAACAGAGCAGCTGTTGTCTGGTTCTAGTCCACCAAACCTTTATATAGAAGGTGTCTATGGAAGTACTTTCGACAAGTGTGCCATGAATGTACTCATACAGACTAAAAGAAAGCCTCAGGCCACCTTTGCTGGTATAATCAGAATGGGCTGAGATAAAATGGCTGCACTCAGGCATAACGGGTAGTACCTGACCACAGGTTTTCTGCAAATTTGATAGACTAAACCCAGATTACTTCACAGCAAGTATCACATTCACAGTACGGCTATCACAGATAGCATCTACATATAGCGGGTTCAAGAACTAAAAGCAAGCACAACTAATTTCCACAAGCAAGTGCAAAGAGAGTCAAAAGTCACTAACCTTGGTTTTTACATGGCACAGCAAGGTGAATGCAAAATGCCAGGAAAATGCAGAGCCCACCAACTACTGGGTATGCAAAAGCCAAGAAAAAATCGCTCTTCGGCCAGGCTTGCAGTGGAGAGGACCAGCTTCTTGCCGCGGCTATAGGTATTGTAGGTGTTATGCAATCTCACTTCGTTATTGTGTCACTCTCCTTGAGGTCAGAGTATATTCCTCCCATATAACTTCCTGAACGTAGGAAGTGCTGCAGTCCGGTGATCCAAATCGCGCGAGGTCCTCTTGCTCGCCAACTGTCAGCATAACATTCAACTGATATGAATAACTGCCACAAATATTGCTTACCCATACAGCTTTTGTCTATTCAGTATTCACATGAACAAGAAATCAATTGACATTAGCAGAAACTATGATGTTGCAGATGGCTACGAAATGAACAATAATCTCCCTAGACGAGCATATGCCACAATATGATGGTGCAGAATAAAAGTTCACATACCGATCTTCGAAAGTTAAGTGTTGCTCCACCTTTAAGTGCACCATTCTGAAGTTGTCGGATAGACATCTTTACCAAATTTATGCTCCCTATCACTCTTCCAAGAGATATCTTTCTTGTCCACTGTCAAGTTTTTCATTACACTGAAAGTGAAATTATATGTATCATTAAAACAAGCTCCAAGCAAATGAGGCCGCAAGGAACAATTGGTTGCCCATTAGCCGCGGGTCTTCTCAGGTTCACAAGCCGGATGTCTGGTTAGCTTTCTTAGCATCTCTTTAGCTGTGCATCATTTCTCGCTCTTTTACATACCTGAATCAGGGAAGCACTGGTAAATCTCCAATGCAAGACTGTTCAATTTCTTTTCTTTTTACGTAAGATATCCAAGTTAGCAGTTAGCTGTTGTTGTCTCATGTTTTCCAATTAAAATAGCATCACTGCATTGTAAAATGATAATTCATCAACATCAGGAAAGTGATAGCTGTCACGTGTGCCAAGGGATAAAGATTCTAAAATGATCGTCTGCAAATTTTAAATAACAGCATACCTCCCATGGTTCTGGTAGAAGTTATCAAGTTCATAATACAAAAATAGGCTGCTTCCATGTGCTTTGTAACCTGAAAGAAATTAATTTGATTTTTCAGAAAAATAAAATTGTGATAAATCTGATAGAAGATGTATGCTACAACTGCATGCGTTTGTTCCAACTTTTGCTTCTATGTCGTAGTATTTCAAAACGTAAATCAATACCTATGGAAGTCTAAGCTTTTCTTTTAGAGTTTTAGGCACATTGCTGCCTTTAGTATTACCAAAAGACAATATAGCCAAGTCATTACAGTTCTGGGGTGGGAAAAACACCCATCCATGAGAAAGAATAAACTGGACACAAGTCTGTGCTTGTTACCGTAAGATTCCTTATGCACTCTTTTGGGTATGGTCTCATTCTGGATGCGAGCAAGCTTGTTCTCAGTCATGTTGACTGGCACACATGCCTCATCATACCGACACGATCTCTCAACAACCTGCAATCAGTCAAGATGTATATAAATAGAGAAAAAGATGAGACAATACCACAACCCACAACATCTATCTTAAGGCAGAAGTCACAAGACAAAAGGCAGCATACATCTCTGCAGCTAGCAGTGAAACAACACCAATGGGAACAGAAAGATGACTCCAACGATGAAGAAAAACAGAGACAACCTACAAAAACATCAGTCAAATACATCTGTGAGCCCGACATCTTTTCCAAATCAAAACCAGTGGCCTCATAATCTCAACAACCAGTAAGCTCACCATTTTGAGTAAGAATCGCTTACAAGCCGCAGCTCCTGCTGTGTGAACTTGAATCTGCACATAAGAATTTTTGAGTTACGTCACAGGCTTAGCATTTGTCACATAAGAATGGGTTTACGATCCGCAAAAGCAAGTCACATCACAGGCTTAGCATTTGTCTAACAGGTCACTGTCTTCTGACCTCATAATTTATTGTAACAAGTGTCCAAACACATGTAATGTAAATAATACCATCATTCCACAACTCATTTGACGCTTTTCATCTTTTTATTGAACTAGCTATATCACTAAGCAGTTTATACTGTTATCGTAGCAACCAGATTGACAGGTTCTCTCTGGACTTATTATGACAGGACATCAGTAATGAAATAATATCATCATAACAAAGTAGCACCCAGATTGACGGTCTTCTCTTCTGGATTGAACTACCTATAACCAATAAGAAAAATGGAACTACCATGCACTGAATAACTAGATTTTTAATACTGAACTGAAGCTAGCCATAGTCAGTATGTAAATAACACAATCGTATGCCAACTAGTCTATGGGTTTTCATCTGGATTGAACTGGCTACAATCACTAACACGCAAGCTCCCACGATTAACAACATGGCGACCAAAGTATGAGCAATATGGACGCCAAAAGGGAGCATAAGCTAGCAGCATCTACTCTGCAAAACCCCAACGGGCGCCAAATTAAGACCGAACCACTCAACTAACCCCACAGCATATAGTATGGCGCCGTTCCCTTAGCCTTAGCCTGAACGAAACGAGAAAACCGCCAATATGGGAAAGCACGCTGAACGAGATTCGGCGCGAGATCTCACACTTGGGCATCCTGGTGTTCTCCTGGCCGCGGCCCCCGGCGGTCGCATCCCCGATCCGCCGCTGCTGTTCCGGCCGCGGCTTGGCTGTTCATCTCGCCGCCTCAGCCCCCGGGGCTAAGGGCACTCACGGAAAGCCGCCGCCGCCGGTGAACTGGTGGCTTTCACGGCCGCCTGCCCGCGAGAGGATGCGCTTCTCCTCGCCGGAGCAGGGGCCGCCGAGGGGCAGGCGAGGAGCTTCCCGCGATCTACGCTTGATGCTACCGGCTTTTGCTTGCTGCGAAGGTAAAGGAAGCTGAGCAGTGATTTTGATTCGAGAGTTGTGAGCAGCAGGGAGAGAGGAGGACGAGACGGAGACGGGGGTGGGTGGTTGGGCTGGTTGTGCCCGTGTCGAGCCGGCGCTGACGGTTTGCACGGCCCAACCGCGAACCGCCGCCGCCCAAGTTCTCGGGCTCGATTATTTCTTCTTCTAGAAGACCAGAACATACCAAAAGTCAGGTTCAAAAAGAAGAAGTCAGCTTTTCAAACTTTGACTATATATAAATCGATAGATCTACATAATTAGCATTATAAGATATATCTTTCAAATCTATCTTTTTAGCATTCTTAATGGGAAAATAGATCTACATAATTAGTATTATCAACATTCTATGTAATTAATTAGTATTATCAAATAGATCTACATACTAGTATCATTAGATAGATCTTTTTGAATCTATCCTTTTAACGCATCTTATTTGGAGATACAAATATTGCTAATATTATCTCACAAAATCTAGTAAAATCTTGAGAAAGTTTTCATCGACAAAATACCATTGTATCTGCTCGTATAAACTTCACCATGGGTTCTTTTAATGCTGAAAATGAGGATATGTTGGAATGAAACAGATGACATGCATATCTTTAGGTGTCATTTAGTTTGTTTTCATTTTTGCTTGGTGTTTTTGATTATAACGCAGTTAAGTGTATTGTTTTTATATATTTGGTTTTAGCACTATGTAAAAGCGATAACATGGAATTGGTTCTCATATATATGTAAAGTCAAAAGGGAGTGTCAAGTTGTGGCAAAAGACATGAGCGGTAAATGCTGCAATTCACCAGAGGTGCAGCAATGCGGTTGGGACGGATGCCACTTCCTCCGCGTGGTCAGGCATGGCCATGCATGGTCAAAAGCTCGCAGCTTTGTGGTAAATAAACGAAGGGACAGAGGAGGAAGACTTGAGATGAGCACATGAGATTGAATAGAGTTGGTGGCGGTCTGTCGTGGTGCCTCTTTCTCCTCCCGCTAGAGTTTGAGGGGGCTTACACTAAGGGTAGGGAGAAAAAGAGGTGGATGGTCTCGTTTCTTTTTAACGATATGAACCAAATAAACTCACTTTTTGTTACATTTATTTAGATCACGCATCAGTATCGATTTCTCATTGGTGTTTGCATTTACATAGTTCTAACTTGAAGAGCTATAACCTTTGTTATTGATGGAATAGATGTTTTGATACATTCTTCCGAGATTAGAGTGGGATTAGCTCTCTAGAGCGCAAGTACACAATATATAGAGAAGTTGTTGCATATAGTGAGTGATTTTTATCTACCATGGTATAATATTTTTCTCTCGTAATAAAACAACATCTGCCTTTTATCGTGACGATAAATCATCAACCTAACAGCTCTAATCTAATGTATACAAGGTTAACGCTAGGAGGTGTGGATCAATGGGAGGATGTTCAAGTTATGGAAAAAGTATTATCCCAATAAACTCAAGCCAAAAGGTGTTTGTTTGGTTGACGACACATGATAGGCTGCAAAATAGGGTTAATTTGAAGAAAGGATAATGAAAGTAGTAGCCAGAATTGTTGCCTACACGCTAGGGTTGCATATTCTTCAATGCCATATCGCTAAATCTATTCTTACTTTGGTTTCATAGCTAAAACAAAATTTAAATGTTATAGACTAAAGAAATGCACATCACTAATCTTATGAGATGTCTCAATAAGCTAAGTCATTGACTAAAGAAATGCACAACAGTACAACACCACTTAAATTAATACTACCACCATCACAAAATAAGTGCACATCCCATACTTAGAGTAATCAACCTCAGTGAGCTAACCTATCTTCTAAAGTTTGACCTCAGTACATGCATTTACAAAACAAAACCATGATACTAAACTGGTAGCATTGATTGATCACGACATCTGTTTTCATAGTTAACTTATTTGGATATACAATACAAATGTTGATTTCTTAAAATCACAAGCAGCTATAGCACTGTGATATTATCACATGCATAACACTATGCACCCACAAAAGATCTCTGATGGTCAATGTTACAGCAGTATTATTACACAAATTAATCCATTACAATACAACATATCTGAAAACCTTCGAGTTAATGCGTCAACTCAAAAATGTGCCATGCATAACTTGATCTGAAATCAAACCAACAGCTAAATTACAGTTAAAACTAGATCACCTTTTAGCCATCCCTCATCGGAGCATAGCAGGTAATAATCTTAGTGCTAAAATAAACAAACATATATATTTCTATATGACGCGTTGATCTCCATGTATCCCTGTATCCACTACTAATGACTGGATGAACTACACTCCGCTCATCACTCTTGCTAAGCTTTTGAACTTTGATGCTTCCACACAACAAAACTGACACATGGCATTTAAATACCTTTAGCTTCGTCTTTCTTGCCTACATATATATAGTATACAAGTTCCCTTTTACGTGAGCTCCAAACCATTGGATGACTATATACGTATCCTCTGACTTCCTACAGGTGTTTCTACGTGCAGGCGGCTTCATCTCAGCTTCCCTGAGTCAACCATCAAAGCCCTCGTTGTCCAAGTGAGCCTCCGACATTGGCACCCTCGTACAGACCGGTGACCGGGTCCATGAGACATCAGTGCCTGCACCATCCATCCTCGTCGACGGCCCCATCTGTAGCTGATCGTTGCCGCTCTTTTTGCCTGCTGATGCTGCTCATCGCTAGCCCACATCGCCATCGAGCTCTTGCCACTGGAGCTACAATGGTTAGGGCCCTTCTTGTTGTCGGTTGAGCCAATGAAGCAGTTTCCTCGCCCAACGTCAGGAAGCCATCCATTGGCCTCCTCCATCTGATTGAGGAGCTGGTCCATGTGGCTGTTTCCTCCTCCATAGAAGCACTCGCAGCGGGTCCTGGACGGAAGAGAAGTTGAACTGGTGCCAATGTCAAGGACAGCTTTCACATGCCTAGAGATCTGTACCCTGCGGGCCATGTGGCGCAGTCGTTGGACCCGAGGGCTTGGTATGCTTTTCTCTCCACGATGGACTGCATGTACTTCCCTGGGCTTCAACCCTCATCTGGAGGTGCTTCTGCACCTGCGTGTCATGCAAAGTTCACCCTTTACTTTTGTAGATTGAAGGACAATGCATATATGCTGCTGATGAGTTCATGACAACCTAGCACTCATATTTTTTTAAGGAGAGACAAGCACACATATGAGAAGGACAGATCGAAAAGTTGTGTGTTGAAACTTCCCAAGATTGTTCTTGCAAAAGCGCCCTATGATCTGGAACATGCGAGCCAAAAATGGACATATATACACCAGGTAATAAAAAGTGTATGTAAAGTTGTAAAACTTCCCAAGAACGTTCATTGAAGCATATATGCAAAGTTCATGAGCAATGCAAGGCCAGAAGAAAGAAACCAAAGCTGTGTGTGGTAAGTAAACTTCCTAAAGCATATGCTACTGTACTATGTAAATGCATGTATTACGTACCTCTAGTTCTCCATGGAGCCTTCTTTGGACTTCCATTTTGATCCTTAGGGCCTCGTTCACATTCACGCTGCGGCTGAATGATTCACAAGAAAACAGAAGGTAGTATCAAAACCTTATGATCTGAATACTGCACTCACAAGAATTAGAGTAAGAGTAGGTGTTCTGAACAAATCAGCTCACTCGTTCATGCTTCTTGCTATCACGCCTGAAGAAGAGGCCACGCTACGTTGCATCTCCATTGCTGAATGTGGTTCATTGGACGATATATGTTACTACTTTTGAAAATATATGTTTATATACTAGAATTATATCTGCCTTGTGAACAACTGAAAGTACTGGGACACATGCACATGCTATGTACAAAATGAGGATCTTTGCTATTATTAGGTTTGTGTACGTGATGAATGAATCCTAAAACTACAGAAAGAGATCATGATGCATAATAGGTTTCAGAACATCATATCAGGATATCTTAGCTTTAGCAAAGGATGGAAAAGGAACGCACATATAGGTAGATAGGAGAAGGCAAAGGACACAAAATTATACTACAAGTTCTTATGATTTTTCTAGATAATAATAAGCATATAGAATTCTGCTCAGTACACCGTATTTTTACAATCCTAACCTGTATGGTCACCAGAACTCTTTGTGCTGCTTCCCTAGCCTGAATTTCTGGCAGAGTAAGACACAGTACAAATCAGTTCAGAAAGAACTTATAAAACCTAATTTCTACTTATGCAGACTGGATCATCATGCAGCAAGGTACGTACCTGAAGGTGGCTCTTGAGATGATAGAGGGTGAGACCCTTGACTCCCCTTAACCCTCATGATGTTCCTGGCGTTGCCTCTACATGCAGCCGGTGAGAAGAAAAAAGGATAGATGCAAAGCCATCAAAAATTAACCCATCAAATAAAATTCCCTAGCAAAAGTAGCAGCGCCACACGTAACTGAAGCATCTATGTTTACGTACTGTCGGGGGCCTCTGGGGCGACGGCATCGACGAAGCGGTCATGGAGCTCAGGCGTCCACCGGAGGCGGGGCTTGGGGTCGGTGGTGAGGACGAGGCCGCCGGAATCGCCGCCTTGCCCGCACATAGTAGGCCGATCATTTGAGCTCGCGGCACCGGTGCTGGCCTGCTTCTTGGTGGAAGGGAACATTCTATTCACTCGCCTCCTTGCTGCGGCTTTCCCCTCTTAAACCTTTTCTCTCTCTCTCTAGATCTCGATCGATCCTGGGGGCAATCTTCTCTCTTTCTGGCTCAGCAGCTAGCGATCTGATCTGCTACAAGGACTGGATGATGCAGAGATTCAAGAACATGGAACAGGGTTCGCTTCGCACACAAAACTAGGAGTGTACAGTAGAAGTGGTACTAGTGTTGGTCTCTTCCTCCTTGATGTGCTCTCTCTCTCTCTCGCTCGCTCTGTGCTTTAGACTTTAGTTCGTTGCTTTGTTTCTTTCTCTTTCTCTTTCAATCTTTTTCTCTCTCTGTGTAGTGTGTAGTCTCTAGCTGGGGCGGAAAAGTTTCCCAGGCCGGGTATTATTCTACCCGGGACAAAAGCCACACAGTCCAGCTACTCTGAAGCCTCGCCAGTCTCCCCGTGTGGACCCTCTGCAGAAGATTTAGATTAACATCTGCATCTTACAGGTAATTATGGTCCAATAGCAAATAGTACTACGTACATATATCATGGATCTGCTTGCAAAGTCTCTGAAGAGGAATGTAGTGCTACTGAATGAGAGAGTATTTTTTCAGAAAGGTGCAACATACAGAGGATTAGTTTCATTTGTTACAAAAGGAAAAAAAAAATCAAAATTATGGTAGTAAATTAAGCTGGTGCATACATACATCATAGATAACTTTAGGAACGAAGAAGGTCTTCTTGATTAAATCATCAGTGCAATGAATCATCATCAGTGCATGAAAAAGGAGTAAACTCATCACACAACATCATGTCCAAAATGATGGCATCCAGATTGTGAGGGAATTTAAAACATGCGCATTTGCATTGAGCCCCGGGACTTGTGTTAGCCAAGTAGACAGATATCACTATGTACCCAACAAAAATCAAAAGGAGGCTAAAGTCACCACATTCACATCTATCCATCATATATAAGTGGAGCCACTGATGATGGGAGACCTATAGCTTGCATTCGTATTTCCTTTTGTTGGTACCCAGACCAAAATTATCTTCAGATCGATGCAGATATGATCGATGAGCAAAGGTGGCATAGAGCAAACTACACACATGCATGCATGATTGACCCGTTTAGGTTGATGCATGTTTCAGATAACTAAAAGTGGACGAGTTCAATTTATACTCTTACTTGATGATCTCCCTGTTTGGATGAACTCGAATATTGCTAGCTTCAGAAAATAATCTTCATTAACTAAGGGTCTTTTTGGGATCCCAATCAGCTAACTATAGCTTCGAGAAATTAGCTAAACTCCTGTTTGTATCCTAAGCTAATAAGTTAGTTATGTCTCAGCTCTACCACCAACTAACAATTAGATGTTAGTTTTTTTTAATTTCTCAGCAAACACAAATAATATATAGTCCCTGTTTGGATACTTTAACTTTGTTAGAGTTAGAGTTAGTTTCTAACTTCTTCAAGTCTAGCTCTAAAGTAACTCTAGCTCTAGAGGAGGTATTTGGATAGATTGACATTAAATGTACTTGTCTAATCATTAGGTGTGGGTGGAGGGAGAAAAGAAAACGACTTTTAGTGGACCCAACCTGAACTAATCCCTAATTAAGACCTCTTGGGTGAGCTAGTTTGGGATTGGGTTAGATGCAACTAACCCCGTCTAACCCTCATTTTGGATCCTTTAGGGGTAGTTGAGCTCCAACTAGCTCAAACTAACTCTAACCCATGGATCCAAATAGAGCCATAGTTAGGGGGGTGTTTGGATTCTTAGTCCGGTGACTAAACTTTAGTCACGACTAAAAATAAAAGAATGTGGTAACCTGACTTCTCAATTTTAGTCACTTTTTAGATTTTAGTCACCCCTCGTTTTGGAAGCAAGGTGACTAAAAGTGACTAAACAGGGGTGATTAAAGTTTTAGTCACCTAATCCAAACAGGCCCTTAGGTTCTGTAATGGCCCTATTTGGATACTCACTTAGTTAGAGTTAGTTTCTAACTTCAACTCTAACCCTAAACTAACTCTAGCCCAATAGGTGTTTGGATGGAAGGGTTAGATTGACATTGAATGTACTTGTCCAATCATTTGGTGTGGGTGACTCTAATTTAACCCCTCCTGTTTTGATCCTTTAAGGCTAATTGAGCCCAACTAGCTCAAACTAACTCTAATCCGGGGAACCCAAACAAGGCCAATAGGGAGCCGGTGAAGCCGGAAATATCGGCTTCACCAAATTTGTTCAGCTTTTTTGAAGAGAGATAAAATGGATAGCTCATTGCAATAGTGCAGAATATTCTCTAGAAGCTGAAGCCGCTTTTGAGAAAAAAAGAAACTCCGATATATTAGTTGGGTGGATCCAAATGGAAATTAAATCATAAATTCTAAGGATGACTTTGTCATAGTTGCACTACCAAAATGGTGGACTTCTCGTAGTGTTTTTAGTCAAGTAATAAAACATCACCACTATTCATATCATATGGTAATATCGAAAGGAGACATTTAGTGTAGAGAAAATTTATACTAAATTTTGACTAGCAAAACATTAGAGAAGTCCACCTCACGAAGAGAAATCTGAAATTCTGGTCAGTATTGGCTTATTATATTTACATGTGGGATACAAAAATTTAGTAAAACCTTTCCCTCAAACAAAAACTTTAGTAAAACCATCTACCATTCTATTACGAATGTGAAAACATCATATATCCAAGTTGCAAACTGAGCCCACCAATTAGGTGAACAAAGTAGAGAGGATAAGGGTACAACTCCATAAAGCTAGCCCAGCTTGCTCGTCAACCAACATTGTTCCACGGAGGGGCCAGGGCGGCCGAGAGGAGAGAGCCATGGCGTTTTCTTTACCACACATAGGGAATAGATGCTTTCTTCTTTGTCAATTAAGCAAAGATTCTTCTGAGAAATACACTAGATTTTGAATTGGGTATAATTTAGTAAATAATATATATAAAATTAATTTTCTGTCTGTCCTTTTGCATAATTTCATTTAAACATAGCAGGCCACTGCATATCACCTCTAAATAAAGCAATTATTAACGACAAATCAATTTCAGAATACATGGGTTGATTATCTAAATGATCAATTCGGATCAATTTCAGAATACATGGGGTGTCTATATGATCAATTCGGATATTTTAAGTCATCAAATCGGATAGAAAACATGGAAGTTGGATATTTCAGTTGCATAGAAAGTCCGATATTTCTGGGTAGTAGATATGCATATGCACACACGTACACACACACATATATATCCAATTAAACAAGTAGCAGAATGTACGGGGACTCTGCTATGTACATCCATGAGATACATAGATTCGTTACGAAAGTACTACTGTCCACGTGACGGAAGAGAGACGGCGTAAAGCATGACTACTAAATATGCCTCGCAAAGTTGCGGTCTCCTTTTTATCTCTCATCGATCAAGCTCGGAAATCATAGTGTCCACTATGGGTGGTAGCTGCATTTCAAACACAACTCTCTGTCGAGATGCTCTTTGAGATAAGACATGAGAAACGTGTTTGGAAACTTACTATTAAGCGTACAAAATATCTTACTGTTCTAAATTATAAGTCGTTATGACTTTTTTTGTTTCGTTTTCTTTATGTATCTAGATATATTATTATTATATCTAGATGCATAACAAATAGATGTATCAAAAAAGTCAAAGTTACTTTATAATTTAGAATAAAGAGGATGTTATATTCAATAAAGGAGCGAATGAATTGAAAATACCTTGTCAACCCAAAATTTATTATCCACCTATTTTTTGTCCCTTAGATCCAATTCAACGCGTCTAAATCTCCCACCGTAAACCTGATCAACGCGCCCGGTCAAAACTCAAAACTTTTTATAATTTGCACACTGCCCATGCCTCCGTTTGGATTTACTAGGATAAGTGGATAACTGTGCTGTTAACATAGCTAATAATAATGACGACGACATATATATGTGACCATGCATGAATGGGAATTTTCTTTTTGACCGCTGCCTTCACTCATGCAAAATAATCATTTTGCTAGTTAATATTCTCATCATTTTCTTCTTACCATATTATATTAGCTTGTGACCTTGCTTATACCATACTCCCTTCCATAAATATATCAATATTTTCAAAATTTCACCTTGTTGTTTAATTGGTTTGTAGTCCAATGGTAGGGCGGGTCCAGGTGGGGACACTACCCACCGGGGTTCAAATCTTGGTGCTTTCGCACCTTTTCCTCGATTTTCGAGTGATTTAGCGTATATGCATTCAGTGGGCGTTCGGTCGGCGACGACGCAGGCGCCAATGGTGACTTTAGGAATCTCCGGATCCGTCAGTCTTTCGGTCCTTGAGAGGAGGTGCTCATAGGGGTAGGGTTTACATACGTGTATTCATATGGGTGAGTGTGCGTGCGTGTTGTGAGGGACTACGTTGTACTGTGTAATTCTAAAAAGAAGTCTAGAAAATTTTCAGTTTAGACTTTGGAGATATAAAATGATATGGGCACATATGTCTATTGAATTACACTTTCATAGTTAGGTTGTGAGGGTGTCATAAGCAGTGCGTTGTCTTAAAAAAAAAAAAAATCTCAAAAATATTCAGTTTAGACTTTGGAGATATAAAATGATATGGGCACATATGTCTATTGAATTACACTTTCATAGTCAGAAATACATTTTAAGTAGGCGTTATTAACTATATATATTTTAGTAGAAAACTGTGGTCACTACTACCCAAATGATTTTGTGTGATACTAGGAAATCTTTACCGTGGTCGACACTTTCGGTTCAAGAACGGTAAATCCGGTTGGCTAGCTAGCCCGCCCCGCCTGACCCGCCTTACCACGGTTAATAAGATTTTCCACGGGCGGGCACCTTAAAAATGCCCGCAATGGTTAATATTTATTAACGTGGTGGGCGTGCTATAATGCCCGCCACTGAAAATGCCTAGGCAGCAAGGCCTAGGCAGGCCCGATAACCCGTCCGCACTATAAATAGATAAGGTTAGGTTTGGCACTCACACTTCCTCCCCACCGTACCCATCCTCCAGCGGGCGCCCTCTCCAACCACTCCTCTCCCCGGCGTTCCGCCGGTGCACGGGGTCCCTTCCACCGGGTGCTCGTCCCTCCCTGGCCCGTCCACCTCCCCTACCGAGATCCGGCGCGAGCAGTATGTCGAGGCCCGACCCGGCGGCAGCGATGCAGGCGGTGGATCCACAATGGCGGCGCGGCCGAGGCGGCAGCGCAGCAAGTTACGTGAGGCCGCTACAGGCCACCACGATGGCGGTCTTCTTCTCCGCAGAAAAACGGCGTGAGGCCACGACTAGGGATGAAAACGGATCGGATCGAGCGGATAATGGTTTCCGCATCCTAATCCTATTTTTCTAATCGGCTTCGAGCGGAGCGGATATTATGCGGATCTGGGATGTGAATCACGGATTTTTTGGGATGTCGGAAATGGTACGGATTTGGGCGGTGTCGGCGAAGCGATCGATCTTTTAGAAGTCGGATAATATATGTTCACAAAATTAATATAAGTTCTAAGTTTAGATTTATAACAATATAAAAGAAGCATATAAAAAGTGAATATTCTTGTATTTAACAAGATAACATAGCGTGAGTGGATTCTTCAACCACAAGTATCAAGTACATGATGACTTTCAGATATGCTTAAAATAGAAAAATAGGCAATCACAAGACACCATCTCCGTTGCCTACAGATTAGGCAAATAATCAATCATAGCATTACCATTCTATATATAGCATAAAGATATTTAAATATATTTTTAAGTTTCGGTTTGCTTAAAAATATTGGGTTATCCTATTATAAGCATCGTCCGTGTTTAATTATCGGATAATCCATACCCGTCGGATTTTATCAATACCATATCCTACACCGCATTCGATATAGTGGATTCGGATTATCCAGATCCGCACGGTATTAAACACACTTCTCCATATCCTTAAAATTCGGATTGGAGCGGATCGGTCGCGGAGAATTATCCGTACCACTTTCATCCCTAGCCACGGCGACAACCTTTCTTCGCCGAGAGCAGAGGAGGAGGCAAGGTGGATCCACGCGGCGGCCTTCTTCTCCGATCCAAGCGAGGAGACCTTCATCTAGGCGGCCCCTTCTTCGATCCAGCGAGGAGGCGGTGGATACACCGCCCCACGCGTAGGGGTTGGACCGGATCCGGCGGCTAGCGTTCCCTCCTCTCTCGGCGGCGGCACCCAACTTGGTGGAGCAACCGAATCTAGTCGCTCTTGCCCCGCCCGATGGATCGATTGGTGGCGGGGTGAGGACGATGGGATCCAGCTGGGCGGATTCAACGGCGGGTATTGTTTCCTAGATGAGCTCGGGCGGACCTTTCTAGGGTTTTTGTTTTTTATTTTGTGATTCATTTATCGCGGGCGGGCACTCTTAATGTGCCCGCTATGGTTAATCAATTTTCGTGGGCGGCACGGAGCCCGCCACGATGATGCCACAATTTACCATGACCTTATCAACTGTGACGGGCTCACGGTGCCCGCCAAGAAAAATTCAAATGGCCGCCAGCGAAGTTTTTTTTATCTAGTAGTGGTTCAAATTGCTTATCTCAAAGACAACCATAATCTATACCTATTAATAAAGAGAGAATTTCTTGTCCACCTTTTTTGGGTCCGCCAATCGCACGTCAATAGGCCTAAAAAGAGTTCCAGATGATACGGGAGACCGGTTTCCCTCGGCCTATTGCCGCCGCTCAAATTGGCAAGCACGCCAGACTTGATGGACCATGGGCACACCTCAACATGGTCATTGGCTAGGCTTCGGCGGGGCCCGGTGCGTCACATTGCTCCGCCCGTCCGTGCCTCCGTGGGGGCGACATGGGCAAAAAGAGAACTAACGACATCGCAACAAAACACGAAAATCAAATGTCAAAAAAAAGGCCCAAAATAGAATGGCCGGACACAAAAGACATACGAAAACAGTGAAGCACAAATCTGGATTTGGTTAAGAAAAAACCGAGTTAAATTTCCTCCAAACTAAAAAAAGCGGGTGGAAATTAACCGTAAATAACAGGCTATTAGCAAGCACAACATCCGTGAGCGGGCCTGGGAAGCCGCTGCACCTGAGGCGCACGCCATTGCGAGTTCCCGCCGGGCTGGGTACCTACGGCGGACGTTGAACACGGGGATCTCAGCGTGCACATCAGGATCTATGATGACGCCCGGTGAGACACGAAAGGCGAGTGGCACCTGGCCGATAACCGGATGCGTACCCGGCCCGCGCAGGCAGCGGAACCACCTGGAGCCTGATGGAGCGTGGGGGTGGTGTTTACGAGCAGTGGAAGGTTGCAAGTCCACTCGCCACATCGTCCGTTGTTCATTACCATTCACGTATTTTTTACTTAATATATATATGCTGCACTAGATATTAGAATTACATATTTTATGAGTTCTCAATATAATAAATAAATTATAGACTTGGGATTTTATAAAAATGATAAAGCATAAATACATATGTATTATTTCTCTCATTGTTTTCCATTGATATGTATAGATTTTTCTCCCGATTTAAATTAAATGCGGGCAAATTTCTTTAGTATAAAGTAAAAGACGTCATATATATTTTAGATAAGCACGAGTTAATTTTTTTTTTATCCTTCTTAAAGAAGCACATGAGATTGAGCTGCTGTTTCCCTCTTTTACATGAAATCATTCAGACCACAAAGTTCATATCATATGCGTCTATTAATTTATATATATGCATGTAATGATGATGCAGCCAATGCAAATCTCTCAAGATATTTGATATGCCAGATTTTATATTTTATATCGTGTGAACACAAACTTGAGTTGTTTGTCATGTCGCCTCCTTTTGATAAAGAACTTAGTGTGTGACTTTTTTTTTTTTGCGAGGATTATTGTAGACCTTCTGCTTTTTATACTAAATTAGGAAATTCATACGGGGTGGGGGCCCCTAGGCCCCTAGTAGCTTGCCGCGCGGTTATAGCTAGATTTAGTTAGTTGTCTACTAGAAAAAGAGCCAAAGAGGAAACAGATGAAGTTGCATGCAGTTCATACGATCGATCCAATGCAAAGCTGAACATGTATGCGTACGTATGGCACACACGGTCCACAGTGTGATCGCGCCAGTTGGTTTCTACTGCCTTTTTTTCACCTGAGACGACAGACGACGACGTGAGGACGAGATTGGAGAGAAAAAGCCTAAAAAGCTGGCCATGAGAGAGAAGAGGCAGCTGCTACCGGTGCCCTCAATCTAGCTCGATCGATCTCTTTTCTTCGGAGCACGTCACCCCAGGTGCGCTTTTCAGCGTGGAAGCCAAGCTTCCAAGAGTTCCGGTTCTCGCCACCGACGTCGATGCAGGCATGGGATCGGTCGCCGGCCGCTAGCTTTTTGGACGACGGCGGCGGCGGGCGTCGGCGTGCAGTCCACGGTTGGAATGTCTCGCAAATTAAAGGTGTGCGTCCGGTCTTGGTCGGCCGGGGGTGACGGTGTAGGCTGTAGCTTATCTGTAGATCTCCACATCGCGAGGCTACGTCGGCACGCGGCAGGTGGGGGATCGAGGCGGGCGTCGGCGCAGTGCCACCACCGTACTCACCTGCTTCCAGCTGGGCCAGAATTAGCCGCGCCACCAAACTGGGCCGCATGCAGCCTCGATGCCTTGTCGTCGAGTTCCTTTTTTTTGACAAGATCGTCGAGAGTTCTTGAAACAGTTTTTCCTCATCCAAAAAAAAAAAGACGGTCGTGTGAATTTTTTTGTATATATAAAAGTAACAGTCTACTTGCCGACACAAGCTTTATTGAAGGACATGTTGCGATTTTTTCTAATAATTACAACCTCCTGAATTATAAATTGCAACTTTTCTTTTATCTGGTAGATGTACTATATAAAAGAGTATCAAGCAGCATATGCATAGTTAAAACGGTTAACTATATGACTTGTCGTTCAAAGATTTATTTTCATGACACGTTGCCCATTCCAATTTGTCGCCATGGGTTTGGGTGTGCACCGTGATTAATTATGTTGTATATTCAGACTCTGTAAAGGTGTATGTTGCTCTAACTTGTATGGACACATGTTGTATTTTTATCAGACTTTTGGACCATGCATCTCTAGACACACATGCTGTCGTCTTTGGGTTGCATCATCTCTAGATATCTTGATCGTCTAACTCGATTAGGCAAGAGAGAGAGAGAGAGAGAGTTAGAGAGAGTGAAGGGCCAACTATATGTCCCTTTAATTAATTTTAAGGTTAGAGAGATACAAATTTAGTTTTATAGATAGGTTATATTGTATACACACTCAAATACGTATCTCCAGTAGGACAACTATCATGAGCATTAGCCATCATCAGAACTATCTCCTAGGCTGAATAACGTTGATGCAAGCTCCAACAGACCTTATTGACTGTATCAATCCACAAAACACTTCAATGATCGAGTTAGAGATAAATGACAAGTGCCATTAAGCAATAATGCAGATGACACCTCATCATTACCGTGATCCGATTGTAGATATAGCTAACATGGATGAGACTATCACTAGTGGTGATGACGGTCGTGAAGAACTCTAGACATATATATGTATCCTTCTAGTGTGATGACCTCTCGGCTTGAGCTACTCCTTGGAGTGGGTGTTACAAACTATCGAGACAACTTTGGACCTCTAGCCGAAGTTAAAGGTTGTTTTCTATTTTCTAATCTAAAAAAGTAAAAATCTTTGGTTTGATATCTAAAATTCATAATTGATTTATCTTAAACCCAGGAAAATATGAAACTCATATAATTTTTATTTAAAATGTTATCTATTGTTAATGCTATATTAGAGTTTTTTTTTTGGAACCGGTTTATTTCTCTTCCTAGCTTTATTGTTCATAGTCTTACTCATTATTATTTTTAAAAGATCTAAGTAACTCTAAACAGAGCACAAACATATAGATATCGCATTTTATTAGTAAATCTGGAACTAGTTTCATGTTTTTATGATTTTAAATATATAAATTAAAAAATTATTAGATATGCCATTATATTTTTATTATTTTTTAGAAAATGGAAAATCACCTTTAAAACCACCCTGGACGAGGATCAAATTTGTTTGATTTTTTGAGATTAAAAAATCGCACGCTCCGTGGACGCCCATTTCTTTCTTCCGACGACGACATCGCGGATCCCTCCTCCTCCCCGCATCCATCATCAGCCGCCTCGCCGCGGGAGCCTGTGCTTCCCTCCTCCCCACTATCCCATCCTTTGCCGTGTTCTCTCGTGGTCGCTCGCGGGTCGCGGACCCCTAATGCCCGCCGACGCCGCCATTCCGCCGAGGACGCTTCAAGCAACCGACCGCAGCTCCTCTCGCCCCGATCTGAGCCAACGAGCCTGGTTCCTCTTCCGCCGTGGACGCTCAGTTTCTCCCAAGCGAGCCCGGGAGGCGGCAGCTGGAGTGGCGACGCCGGTCTGTTGATGTGGAAGACCGGCCGATCTACTTGGGGAGGGACAAATCAATGGCGACAAGGGGTTAGAGCAGCGGCTTGGCTTGGATATTATGAAAATTACGGAGGAAGGGTTCATGGCGTCGGGGGATAATGGACCGCCACATCCAAATGGAGGATGCCTACCTCGAGGCTTGTAGGTTGCACACAACTAACCAATATGGTGCGTGAGCCATTTTACAGCCTGGATGTGCCTGTAAGGTTCGGATAGTTTTGTTGCTGTGGGTTTGTGTATGCAGATCGAGTTTCAGCCAGCAGTACCAATGTGAATTTTGGTATTCCTGATACTTATCGGTTATGAGAAACCACCAATGTCATGGGAGGAGATGTTTCAGATGGTAATTTCTTCAATTGACCTTGCACAGTTTATGTTTACCCTCAAATTGTTTGTGGTCTTATACACTGTTTTTGTTGTCACTTGAATTAGGTATGCATTAGAAAATTTCAGGCCTTCAAACCAGTGTTAAATGAAGCCATTTTTGTACAGTAACAATAACAAATTACAATACAAAAATCGGTCAATGGTTGGTCGGTAATATTAGATGATCATTACCTGCTATGGCCTAACAACATAGATTGCAATCATGATATTACTCTTGTTTGCAACTGTCTTTTTTTTTGTCGTCTAGTCTTTGTGATCATAACTGTGCTAACTACTATGCATGGAATTTACCCATATTGGCCTCTTATCTTTAGCACATCGATTTCAGGCGCTGCTCTCCACAATTCCACATGTTACCTCTGGGTTTGGGTTTGGCCGTTTGGGGGTGGATTTCGGGGCTGGCTGTACGCTGCACCTATAGAAAGTTGTTTAGCTGCTTAGGGGAGGAGTGGTCAGGTGGAGGCGTGTGCAGGGGTGGAACAGCGAGGAAGCAGTGGATAAATTTGATATGTTTGCATTTTCAGTCATTGAACCTCTGATCCTGAGTAGTGATGAGTAACATGAATTGTGTTTGACTTGAAAATCATATGGCATTATGATGACAACCAGTGGCCAGGTTTCTTTGATAAAAGTGACGCTTTCTAATTGGCACATGAAACTTAAAGTTCAACTGCAATAAACAATTATCTTTGCTTTGTGTTTTGTTTTAACATGATATCTCAAATGTTTTACCTCCTTTGAGTATCGTCAATATTCCCCTTATGTGGTGTAGTGATCTTCTATATCTTGTGTGGATAGATACATTCAATTGATAATGCAAGAGATGTTCTGTTGTGTATCACAAAAAAAAAAAAAAAAAAAAAAAAGAGATGTTCTGTTGTGCTGCCTTTTAGTGCTTCCTACTGATTACTACTCTCCTTTTCTTCCTTCGACAATAGGATTACTGCGTCATAAAACTATGATTTTTTTTTATTCTGTTGATATTTCTGTTCATTGCAGAATATTCCTGGCTAGGATTTTATAAAGAAATGGCAATTCATGGACAATTTTACCCGCATAGTTTCAGAGCAATACAAGTAGAAAGGCCTCATACTCTATTGTACTCCTAGTAACCATCTATTGTACTCTGTTGTGCTCTCTTTGTTTTGAGAGAAGATGTGATGCCCAAACCATGAAATGTTTTTTCTCTTTTGCTGGGATGTTAGTTTGACAATAAAATTGCTGACAAACATGGCTATTTCTTTTGCAGGATTTCTGTCCCTGTCAATTTGTTTCTGAGAACCGTGAACAGTTCTTGACTCGGGCTTAGTCATGAATTATGTTTCATTGGGAATTAAAATTTGTTGGAAGGGCTAATCATTTTTTTTGTTGTGTATTGGTTTACACTTCACAGTTTGAATCAATCATGTTTGATATATTTTCTTGTGCTATGGACCAGATTCCCATTTCTGGACCAGTTATTCTCTGCAGTCCTTAAAAAAAGTCTGCAATCACATTCTCACACGTTACTTTTTTCGGAATGGAAGCAAGAATACCAGAATCATAAGGTGAAACACCCACACATACCAATATGGTAGTATCAAATTGTCCGTACGGTTTGTCTACTGTACAATGTACATGTATAGGAGCTCGTATTCGTATATGCCTTCTCTAAATGCTGTGTGTGTACTTTACACGGCTCTTGATCCACAGGACCACAAGAGGGCCGAAATGCCTACCTGTCTAAACTCTCTAGAGAACAAACCGTGTCGTCTTTTTTCTACGCTATACAAAAGTGAAGCAAATACCATTGCAATCGCAGCAGATTATCTGTTGAATATATGGCTGAAATCATGTGCGCAGCTTTGGTGCCCGGCAGCAACTCCTTGCTTGAGGAAACCTAAGGTGAGTTCTTCATGCAAACATCACAGGGAAGTCAGGCCAACCCTTTTAGTGCCTGAAATGCATCTGGGCATCAGTACCAAATTCGTTCTTCCTGAGCTTGGGCTGCAGAGTATTTGAAGTTTACCTCAGAGCTTCCGAATCGTGCTGCCGCAGAGGCTGGTTCTCGTTGTTCTGGCTGTCCAGCGGCATGTACTGGGACATGATGGACATGATCTCCGAGTCCATGTACGACTGCAAACATACAAACGGCAAAAGAGTTTTCAGTTGATCGAGTTGCCATCTGCACAAACGATTCTGCATTCTACAGCATTCACCGCTGAACCATGTATCCTTTTCAGATGGACTTACCCTGAGCCTGTACTTGTAGAAGACGTATCCGGCGACCCCGATGCCCACTACGCACGACACGGCCGCGATGGTGATGAACCAGCCGAGCTTCGACATGTTGTTAGCTGCGTGACAGGTCCAGAAAAAAGAGTTGTTCATCAGGACCTTCAGATGGCAGATGCATAGCTGGTCTGAATTGTGATCTAGATCGCTGTCGTTGGCATATGTATGTACCATCTCACTCACCTATGCAGACGTCCTCGCCGCGGATGTAGAGCTGGTTGCCCTTACACTTGCACTCGTAGTTGCCCCAAGTGTTCTTGCACTGGCAGTCCGGGCATGTGCACGCCAGCTTCTCCCTGCACTCGTCCAGGTCTGTGAGGACGACATGGATCGGAGCATCTCGATTAGTTCAGTAATTCTGCCCGTCCTTCTGCTAAAGCTGTCAATGTGATGTTACCTTCACATTTGTGGCCATCGCCATGGAACCCCGACGGGCACCGGCACCCAGTCAGCGTGGTCTCCTGCGATGATCCATCACCGGCGAGAACGCGGTTAGCGACGACCGGCCGTCACCGGAGAAGATCATGTAAGCAAATGGATGGGAGGTGGTCTGCGTCTGTGTCACATACCGTGCAAGCGGAGAAGGTCTGTTGCCCCTCTCTTCTCCGACCAGCACCCGCCATTGTTCAGAGCGCACCTGCCTGGCCCAATAGCTGAAGCACAGAGACACAGACACAGTGCAGGGGAGATGAGACAGGCATAAGATGGAGCTTGTTCAGTGCCGTGTTGAGACGAAGAAGACGACGGGGTCTTACGTTTGCAGTCAGTGTAGCCGTCGCCCTCGTAGCGGACGCCGTTCACCACGGGGCACTCGCACACTCGGCCCCGGTACGTGTCCTGGCAGGCCGTCACGTTGGTGGCCTCGTCGCGCCAGCACCCGCCGTTCCTGTGCAGGCACTCGTTCGTCTCGATGTCTGAAGAGAGGTATAGTGAAAGGTTGTTCAGATTTCACAGGAACAGCCATTGTGCACTTGGGGTATCAGAATTCAGAAGTGGTCTACCATGGCTGAGGCAGACGCGGGGCTCCGTCCCCTCCTTGAAGCCGGCGCACACGGCCTTGAGCACTGCCGTCCGCTCCAGTTTCCCCTGCACGTCACAATTCATGTTCAGTAATTCATCACTGCACATTACAGTTTCCTCCGACGATGCGAGTTGTACATCGAAGCAAGAAAAGCATATGCAGCAGCACCAACCTCTGTACTGAACGTTGTTGATCACCAGGGTAGGCAGGATGGTGACATCGCCTCGCGACCCGCTACCGATCTGGAACGACGACATTGCAGCATCATAATCAATTGATCATGATCAGGTTCTGTTAGATCCAGACCAGAAGATACTACATAGATTCAGAGTGCTAAGATAGGAAGATCGTCGTGACTGACGAACCTGGTCTTCCTGCTCCTTGGACAGGACGGCGTTGTCGGCGTCGGCCTCAGGGTCGCCCATGCACTCCAGCACCTTCTGAGAGATCAAACCTGGTTGCATTCCACAAAGCCCACACGCACGATCAAGAAAAAAGCACGCCGATGACATGACATCATAGCCATCCATGGAGTATACGCCGCATGCCGGCATCGATCAGTAACTCACCTAGGGCGGTGACGACGTCCTCAGCGCAGGTCTTGGTGTACTTCTTCTCCTTCATGGAGCATCGTATCTTGTAGTCCATGACATAGTCCCACCACGCCCAAGGCCGGCCGGTGTCATTGGCAACGCGGTGGACGCAGAGCTGCCGGAGGTTCTCCACCACCACGTCTTTTCCCTCATACCCGGCGCCGAAGTCCCTTCCGGGTCCGGCGCGCAGTACCTGCCATGGTTGATGCACTGCGACCGGCACTGCTGCGTCAGCCGGAACGCCTCGGGACAGTACCAGGTGATGTAATGCGGCGTGAAGCGCGCGTATCCGCCGCGCCCAGGAGCTGCGCGTGGCCGCGGAACCCGCGCACGAACGCCATCTGCTCGTCGCACCGGGGACCACACTCGTCGTTGCTGTTGGTCCACAGCTCGTACTCCACGCGCTCGTCCGGGTGCGGCATCGACTCACGCCAGTCCAGCTTCACGATCACCTCCTCGCTGTCGGCGGCGGCGGCGGCGACGGAGGCCATCTTCTTTAGAGACTCGCCGAACGCGCGGTTCACCAGCGCCGATGGATGTTGATCTTGTCGATGTACTCAAGCCTGGGGACGCCTCCGGCTGTCCATTGTCAGCAGCTGCTCGTCCACGCTGTCCGCGATCAGCAACGCCGCCGCGCCCGCGCGCTGCGCGTTCCACGCCTTGAGCGCGAAGTAGCAATCTGCATCAGGTGGCGGACGTGCGTCAATTCACCAACGAATGGCGATAATTTTTTACTAAATAGGTTAAAACAGTTGATGGATGCAGCCCTCGTGACACAATAGCTGGGCAATTGACTGCTGGAGCTTCAGCTCTGGGACGCTTTGCTTTGAAAGCGCGGTGAAGCTTCAGATTGGTCTGTGATTGAAGGAAGCTCCTGTGGCTTTTGGCGCCGACGACGCCAAACTGCTGGTTGGTGTGGTGGTCGTGGACTGAGGAGGTGGTGGTGGAGTCGGATCAGGGAGTGGCGGTCGTGGGTAGGATCAAGTGAGATGTGGGAACTAACGAGTGGCAGAAACATGGCTTCAATTCCATAATACTCTATATGGGTTCCTTTTCAGGTTCATGGTAGGTGGTAAGTGGTATGTATCAGCAGCATGTGCAAACTGCTAAGTACTGTTTAGTGTTGTGCTTAGGTAGTGGACTTCCATGTATTCGGATTTCGTGAGGGAAAAAAAAAAACTCAATGGAGCAGAAAGAGCTGCATCAACTGTTTGGAGTGTGATATAATATGGCCCCTGCTTGGTGAACTGAATTATAAAGCACTAAGAAAGCTATTTGACACCTTAGTTGGAGATCAATCGGCATCAGATGATTAATATACTATATAGCACTTAGATGGCATGTTCACCACCCCTGATGTTATTCACTGACCAACCATTCGATTCTACCTTACTAATCACTGTCTAAACAATGTTTTCCGACAGAGTGTTAACATTAACAAAAGTGGGAGTACTGACATCGGTATGATTTCGACAGGGATCATAAATAAGCAAGAAAACTCCTTTTCAACCCCTCAAAATATATGAACACAAAACTTTCGTCGTTCCAAAAAAAAAAGAACAAAAACTGTACTTAGCTTGGAAACCAGAGCAACTCATAATTTTCTGAATATTTTTGTTTGATGAAATGAAACTTAGTTTCAGAGCTAAACTACATACGATGCGTTCATTCAGGAAACGAATGACAGAAATTTAAGATTTTACCTCCACGATCAAGCAGGAGGATGACTGGGCGGCGAGACTTGGCCTTGAACTTGGTGTCGAACTCGTCGCACCCGGTGGCCTTCTTTGTCCGGGTAGATGACGACGCCGGTGAGCGTGGCGCCGTAATCGGGCACGCCGAAGTTGCCGATGGCCGCGTCGTGGTGGCCCCGGATGCTCCGGCGCCAGCACCCGCACGCTGCTCTTCTCCACCACGAACCTCCCGCGCACGGGCACGGCCACCATCAGCAGCTGCACCACCACAGCCACAGCCACAAGGCCGCCGGCGAGCCACGGCGCGGCCATTATTTCCGACTGATCGATCAACTAACTGATGACCGTCCGATCACCCGCCAGTCTCCCTCGATCTCCCCAGCTGCGAGAGGAGGGAAGAACAAGACCTGAAGCAAGGAGGAGGATCAGAGGGCAATGAGTCGTCTGGTGGCAACTAGCCACGCGAAGCAGGCCCAGGCAGGGGTAGGTGGTTGCGAGAGGGGTGGAGAAATATATTGCAACTGATCGGTATGCAAGAGGAAAGACGAAGAGGAGACTTGGAGTTTGGGACGGCGATGGAGATGACGAGGAGGAGGTTGTTTGAATCGTACAGAATGGTGTTTGGTCCGGGGCATTGGTGTCCAACATGTGACGTACAAGAGAAGGTGACAGGGGAGAGGGTGAGGGTGAGGAGGAAGACGAAGGTGGTGGATCGATGTGAGAGGGAGCAGCCAACTGCTAGCAGGTGTGAGGCCATACAGATTACAGAGACTACTTCAAAGTAGGAGCATGATAGTGACAATTTTCCTGGGAAAACATGTGAGGTGGAAGAGAAGAGGTCGAAAAACGAATCGGGTGTGAGAAAGAATCTCAAAAGGGGAGGGAGAGTGAGAGCTCGACGCTGTGGCTTGGAGTCTCTTGGACACTTTTGGCCGTGATATTTTTTCCTTTCTTTTTCTCCCTTTTGTTTTGAGAATTGAGGCCGGAACCCATTTTTCTCGTGCTATGAGAATGACAAGATCATCACCAGGTGTATCAATACTGAGAGATACGTCACCTGTCACTGAAATTAAAGAAAAACAGAATTGAAAGTGCCATACTAAAATATATAGAGAGATAGTTGCGTTTCAAAAGAAGAAGAAGAAGAAGAAGAGATAGTAATCTCAAAAAAAAATGAAATCTCTATAGATATATTCCACCTCAAGGACACGTGCATTTAGCCTTCAGGAAACCTTTGGTTTATTAGTCTGTCAAAAAATTATCGGTTCTTGAACCGAGTATTTGAATATTTTTTCTCAAATACGCAAAATGTTTATGGATATTTGTATTAAAAAATCGATAAAAAAGTGAGATTACAACGATGTGCCATGAATAACATATTAGAGGGATATTTTTATATAATCAGCTCTGCTCTTACTAGAAAAGTAGATCAACGCTATTACTCGCTAATCATGCTATCTAGTCATCACCGACAACCAAGTGAGGCAGTTAGCTAGCGTCCTCGATCCGCCTCGACCGCTCTCCCTCCGGGTCTAGGAAGAGCTCGCATTGGCTCTTCATGTGAGGAGGTGGGGTCAGCGAGGAAGACACTTTTGCAAAAGGCCCTTAGTCGTGGATGGCCTCGTTCGCCGATGAGGCACTCAAGTTGTGTTGCCTCAGCCGAATGTGGAAGCACAACCAGTGTTGCCACATCGCAGCAGAAGCATGAGAATGATATTTGGTTTGTATCTACTCCTCCGTATTGGTAAAGGAAGTCATTTTGATAAGGTTTGGGTTTAACATTGAGAATATAAATTATCAATAACTTTTTAAGTTGTCGAGTTTGTAAATGTAAAATAATATGAATAGATTTGTCTTAAAAAAAAACTTACATAAAAGTATACATATATCGTGATTTTCATATATATTTTTATAATAACACGTGGTCAAAAGTTGTGTTTTAGAGACCGTGTCGCTATCCTAAATGATTTCTTTTACCGGTACATAGAGTACACATTTTTTTACTCTAGCAAGCCAATTTTAAGAGCCGGTTTATTCGATCATTCCATGGAAATGTGGCAGATGAACTGACTTTCCATGTATGTAGAGCAAACATACACAAAATGGAATTAACCCTCAAACCAAAACATGTTGTCGACGAATTGGAATGCACTCATTTATCAGATTCGCACTATTTTATATTTGTTTGCATTACCGAGGATCTCCAAGAGTTTGCCAAATTGAGTATCATCCTCGATAGTTTGGCATGTGAATGGTAAATTTTAGCAACTTGGTAAATAGAGGTCTTCGACGCACATATTTACTAAGTTGCCTGGCGCTTGGCATCTGACTCCGCGATGCGCGACTCTGTCCTTCCTGTGCGCGAGAAGCTGTCCGTGTCGCCGCAAACGCGTCACAGTTCGAGCGACGCCGTCCAAGTCGATCGCCCACGCCCACCATCATCGACGTGCCACCACAGCCCCCGACGCTCTTCGTCACGCTACACTGAGTCCATCAATCCCCTATGAAAGGACAAAAATTAAAGAGTGAAACTTTTTGTTGGGTCCTAATGCAAAAATGTCTAGAGACAAAGAATTTACTAGATGAGCTTGGTTAATTTTTCTAAAAGTTCTATGTTCATTTGCAAAAGTGTTTCTCGAAAAAAAAAAAGGTCCCAACAAAACAAATACACTTGTGGGGCTAGATTTTTATTTTGGGGAGATGAGCTGTTTTTTTTATTTAGCATATAGTTTTTGTGAGGGCACTGACGTTCCATTCACCAACCCTCGCCGTGCAGTTGTTTAAGTTTTTAGTACATCCGTATCGCTCCACCGTTAGAGCCGGTGACTCTTGTATGTGTTTCGCCCACCTCGCCAATTATTTTGGCTAAAGTGAACGGCGGTAAAAAACTCTAACTTCCCTTAATAGAAATTAGAATACATGCCAATGGACGCTTTCTTAAAAAAAAAATATAGTTTTGTGAGTTGGCAAATCATAAGGTTTACCAAGTAAAATTTGATAAAGTCTGGAGATGCTCTTGTAATTTCCGACAATTGACTTGGAACACTACCTGTCCTTTTCTGCAAAGAAGAACCTACTTATATATACGGGCGTCGGCTATAAACAGCCGGCTATGACACGCATGCTCAGACTTTCTTGCAATGTTATGACGTTTCATCTCCTATGTGGAATATATGCGACGATATTTTAGGATGTGACATTAGCTCTCGCCCTACCCAAAATAAACAGCACGATGTGTACATCACGCGACAGAACACAACAAAACAGCTCAGTCGCTGTGTGTTTCTTGTTGCAAGCGTGTGCTGCACCACACGTACGATTGCTTGCAAGAAAGATCTCTCTCAGGTAGTGCCATGCGTGCCATGGAAGGGAAAAAGAGCCCCCTAAACTAAATGATTTCTGAATTGCTAAACTGGAGGGGAATTCTGAATCTGAAATTAAAAAGAAAACAGGTGACAGGTCATAGTCCTTTTGGTAAATTCATGAGCGGTCGTGTCGTCGGTTGGGTCTTGGAATGGACTCTTGCTCTCGGCCGGGTCAGTCAGTCGTCGGTCTTCTCGTGGTGCTCTGAGCACCGCCGGCAAGTCTTGGCCGACTCCGTGTTTGAGCCGGTCCTCAGAGACACACCGAGCGGAGATGGAGACGGAGACGGAGACGGAGACGGATAGACGTCCTCTCCGGGTCATGTTCCGTGGCGAAGTGAAAGCTTATGGCGTTTTTGAGCCTCGCCCCACGGGCGACGTCATTTCTCATTTGTTTTGCCTCGTTTGCACGTAGTTTCATGACACAATTACTAACACAGGTTTTATAAATTAGTGCTCCGTCCATAACACTATTAGGTCAGTCTTAATGGAGCGTTTCACCTCCCGGTTTTAAGATGTGAAACTTTGGTATAAAATAGGCGTGTCACTCAATGCACAATTTCATTGCACAGTTTCATAAGCTCATGGGTCCCACGGCCTCTCTCATTGCATGGTTTAATTGCATAATTCATGGTGAAACACTATTTGTGTCTCAATGGGGAATTCACGCCGTTTCCAACGCATGTGTAATGATTGCCTAAAGGTTTCACCATGGTGAAACTTTTTCCCTTCTCTCTCCCTGCGCCGTTTCCAACACATGTGTAACAGTGCATAAAGGTTTCACCATGGTGAAACTTTTTTTCTTCTCTCTCCGGCGTTTTCATGCAAAAGTAAAGTTTTTCTGATGTGGCGCTGCATTTAGTGTGTGCATGAAACACTCATGAAAACCTCCATTGAGCCTCCGGCCTTAGAAGACGTTTAGGATAGCGACGGTCTCAAAAAAACACAATTTTGACTTCTCTTTTCTATAGAAATAATTAGTAGAAAGTTACATATGTATATTTTATGAAAGTAATTTTCAAGACAAATCTATTAATATGATTTTTAGAGATTCCAAATTTAATGACTTAAAAGTTATTTATGATTTATGTTTTCAATGTTTGACCCAAAACTTTTCCAACGACCTCTACAAGTGACATGGGAAGGATAGTAACAATTGATTTCATGTAAGGCCAATCTCAAGCCAGCCTTAAAGGGAAGTTTTGAGTTTAAATAAGTTGATTTCGTATAGCATTAATGAAGATAGATAACATAAAAAGTTTCTAGAAATAGTGACATGAAACCTCACTAAGACGCCTCAATTGGGAGTTTCATATCATTGTTTCAAGACTCTTCTATATTGCAAAAAAGTGCAGATAATTTTCATCCTCACAAAATTTATTTCATCCCATAAAACTTTTATATCATATCTATTGATTAATCAACTTATTTAGTGCTTATGAAACTCTCATAAAACCTATTAGAACTAGTGTAAATAAAACTCTACGAAACTCTATCACTCTCTTCATATTAATCTAGTTGTCAACTCAACAAATTTTTCTAATGTGTCACGGCGTTAAATGAGAATGAAACTCCTATTTGGTGGGCTTATAAACTACTCCTTCCGTTCCAAAGAAACAATCGTTCGATGGGTGGACACACAGACCAAGACAAAGCTAAAGAGTAGACCTGCATGCTAGTACGTTACGTGCTCTCTCTCTTCTCTCTCTTGCTAGGACGGGTGTGGCATTGGGATACATGGCCAATGGGGACAATCGGGCGGATGAGGACGAAATGAAAATATGCTTCCCCATAGGCCTGCTCATGCTCAGTGGTCCCAGGTTTAAAGTGTGACAATTTCTATGGGACAATTTCACATGGCCAAAATGACATTCTCTATGGGACAGAGAGATTTTCTCTGTGATGCATTTGTTTCGAGAAAATGGCGCGCTTAGTTTTTAGAAAAGGCTATTCACACTCTCCCCCCTCCAAAAATTATTCGCCATCTTAACCCTACACCGCCTGCATATATTGGTATTGGTTTAAAAGGTAGAAAATTATATTTTTTGTTTAGTTCAGGGACGGGGCTGGCAAGCTAGTGAGATAAACAATAAAAAAAACTTTAACGAGCTAAATATATATTTAATCCATCCTAAGTTATAAGACGTTTGGTTTTTTGATCACTCGTCGGGTTAAATGGAGCATTAATCGTGGGTTCATTTTGTGCAATTGGTTAATTGGGTCACAGTGCCACATGAGTGGATTAAATGGACTATATTTTCTTCTTAGGTGGGCTGGGTTAGATTATTAGGTGGGTTTTATGGTTATACAGTGGGTTCTTTTGCTCAAAAGAAGAAGAAGCTAGAATGCAAGATCAGTGACTGCAATAACAACGGTAGTGTCGGTCCGCGTGACGCATACCCACTGTGCTCAAAATTCAAGCCGCACCTTTCTTGGTTTTTCCCGTGATTTGCATCGTCTATGCTTTTAAGTGGTAAGCGCATGCTTCCCATCGACGCACGGGAGGTAATGCATAAATGCAGGTGACTTCGAATCTTCATATTCTGCCCTGACGCCGCCCTTTTGGTGCTCATATATAGGATTTACAGTATGCGTGTGTTCAAAGGACGCAGTGCATATTTATGCTGCACGATAACATTATGCTTAATTGTAAAAAAAAAATGAAAAACTGACAATAACACTTTTTTTAAAGCCAGAAAATTTTGTATTTTTTATTAGACGAAAAAAAAAAAAAAAAATAACACAAACAAAACAAAATTACAGTCTACTCTCGCCGAAACTGGTACAAACACTATTTAAGATTACAGATTAACCGGACACTGAACATCACGCAAACATTTTGGACACATCAGAGAACCGATTTCTTGCTGTGAAAATCTCTATAGCTCCCTTCTAGCCTCTAGCAATTGCTCATCTGCTCAAAAAACAAAAACAGTCGTACGAATATGTGCATTATTCTTCATCATATTGCTATCTAAGGAGCAACAAAAAATTCAGACGACTCTTCAGCTACAAATTTAGCATGCATACTCAAAATGCACCTTTTTTGCCCAAAGAGACACAGGTAATTCAACCGTTCAGATAGGAAAATAGCAAAAAAAAAAAAATATATACTAAGTTACTCCCTGGGTCAGATCATTTGCCCAAAGAGACACAGGCAATTATATATTAAAATATATAAATATTTTTATGCTAAATAATTATTCAACCGTTTTTTGAAATTTATCTTAGAGATAAAATGGCCGTATTTTCTAAAAACCAATGAGAAAGTTTTTGACCGCACGCACTTCATAGCTTAATATCATGAGGGAGTACATAGATACAGATACCATGTAAGTTAGCATGTCCTCTTGTCCATGAAGTCATTTTACCAAATGTTCTGATAAGTAGAAGCTATGTACTTATTAGTGACTACTTCTACATAAAATGGTATAATATGTCACATTAAAAATAAACTAACGGTACCTTCTTCCATTTCTTCATAGGCTTGAATTTCTTACATACTCTCAAGTCCAAGGTGAAGAGGCGCAATCAACTTTATGTACAGATTGTTTTGCTGTCAAAATCAAAATCAAAATCAAAATAAAAACTTTAGTATGTAGAGATTAAAGCTTCCAACAGTGCTAAGCCGATAGTAAGCCGATCAAGATCAACACGAGCCATCCGAACTATGCCGTTATCGTCTCCCTCCCTCCTCCTCCGCCACCAGCCGCCACGCCCTCCCGCTCCCGCCAAGTTCAAATCGCCGCCTCCTCCTCCCTCCGTCCACACTGCGCCGCCGCGCGCGTGCGTCCCGCCAGCCGCTCGCCGCGGCCACGGACGACATGGCTGCTGCTGCTGCCGCCGCCGCGGCGGCGTCGCACGCTGCTCGAGCATGGGCCAGGCGGGCACGGCCGCTGACCTCACTGTCCTCGCGGCGCATATCCAGAGCGCGTGCAAGCGCATCGCGGCTCTCGTGGCGTCCCCGGGCAACGCCGAACTGTCGCGGGCCAAGGCGGGAGGTGGGAGTGGGACTGTGGCGGCCGGGCGTGACGCGCCTAAGCCGCTCGACGAATTGTCGGTTTGTGCTGTCTTGGCTTGTTCTTTAGTTCCTAGTCTCGTTCTTGCATTTTAACCCACGTGTTTTTGATGGACTAGTAGCTATGCACGTGCGACACACATGTGAATATGGTTATTGAGGACATAATGTGGTTTCTAAATTACTCTCTCCATCCTAAAATACAATTTCATTAATTATGATTTCTAAAATTTATACTGAATTACAAGGCACTCTACATGGGACTGATCTTAATAATGGCTTATATGGCAGTAAGTATGGTAGTACATAACAAAATATCCATCTGAAGGTGTTTGGTCTCTTCTATTTTTTGAAGTGTTTATATTTGCCCTCGATCAACTAACTAGTCAATTCTAAAAATTGCTAGCTTTGACATCGTAGATTTATAGTATATGAAAGGTCAAAGCTTGGGTACCTGAACTTAGATTAAATTCACCTGTATAGCGTTTGGATTGCAGCCACATGTGGCATATTAGGTGTTTCATTGCCAAATTATCTTTGCTTGAATCCATTGCTCTGCATAGCACAAGAACTGCTTTTCGAATATTCTACCATATCTCTTTCACTGGCGGCAAAACTGTGTTAAGCATCCTTTCTGTTTGCTTGAATTCAGAATGATATCATTTTGTCATCGGCTCCAAAGTTCTGGAAAGGTTGCAGTGCTAGCGTCGAGGAAAATGATCTGCCCATTTGGATATCTAATGACGGTCCATTATGTTGTTGTTACTGATCAGCTTGATGGTTCGCAACATTGAGGTCTCCATACCTACTGGAACAATATTTGGGATCTACAATAGGCTGGTGGAGCTGGACCATCTCCCTCTGGAAGAGAGAGCTCAGCTGAATTCACTGCAAAGTGGAACTCGCCTTTGTTGCTGCTGGGTATGTCCTGTACTCATCTGCCACCATCTTGTATATCAGCTTCGGTGCAGGTACCCATGCCTTCACATTGGATTGGTCGACTGGAGAGTTCATCCTTACACATCCTTCCATCCAAAATACCCCCTAGGAGGTAACCAAGAATATCAGTATTTAGTAATTTGCTGCTTTCATTCTTCACTGAACATTCAACAGTTGCTTGCTAGTCATTACTGATTGTTTAGTTTCAGTTGCACTGGCTGTTCAAGTTTTATTTAATTGATTCCTGAACTCTCAACGTGAGTTCTTTTCTGAAGAATGCCACGATAATTTTCTCATGACTTAGAGGCTGACAGATCTAACCCTGCAGTGTCTGCAACTCTGCTTCATTATAAACCTGTTTCAAACTTGCACCTTCTGGTAGTTCCTTGGTTTTTACCCTCAACATGAGTTATTGCTGAAGAATGTCAGGATAATTTTCTTATGACTTAGAGACTGACAGATGTAACCCTGCAGTCTGCAACTCTGCTTCATTATATAAACCTGCTTCAAACTTGCATCTTCTAGTAATTCCCTTTACAGGTTTTACCTTTTCTCAAAAAGCTACAATTGCATATTATGTCAGGGCAGATATATTCGGTGAATGACGCTAGGTATTTTGACTGGCCTGAGGGCTTAAGAAGTACATTGACACAATCAGACAAGGCAAGGACAGCATCCAAAAAGTACTCAGCTCGCTATGTGTGCTCACTGGTTGCTGATTTTCACCGGACGCTCATATATGGTGGGGTTGCTATGAACCCAAAAGGGATCATCTGCGGCTGGTTTATGAGGCGAATCCTCTCAGTTTCCTTGCGGAGCAGGCTGGGGAGTAAAGGGTCAGATGGCAAGAACAGAATCCTCACCATTCAACCTGTGAAGTTGCACCAGAGGCTGCCCTTGTTCTTAGGGAGCATGGATGACATGCTTGAGTTGGAAAAGTTACGGAGATGTGCAGCAGAAGGTTAATCCTGGATATGAAGTTTAACGATATGTAAAAGCTTCCAGCTTTTTCAGGTGCCGAAAAGGATATAATAATAAGGTAACGTGTGGAAACCCTGTATTCGCCAATAAATGCTTTTTAGCTCAACACAAGTTGCTTGGGACTAAATGCTTTGTTGATGTTCCCTCTTTTCTGCCAAAATTTGCAGTACTTCTCAGTGAAGGATTCTAATGTTTTTATCTCTTAGCACCGCCACCATATTTCCATGTAGTCGATGTGTCACTTCAGCAGTGTCATCTTGTTTGCAAATGCTGGCTGCGGAATGAAGTCACAATGTTGCACCTTGCAAACTTAGGGTACTATTGATTCCAACATTTATGACCTAACTACTTTCCTTGGGAGATCCATGATGTAACCACTGAAACTAGGAACATGCATTTCTTATGATTCGTGAGGGTTAAAACTGGAAACATCACATATAATAAGAAACCATGAAATGATCAGAACACAACCATACTAACAATAACCATTTCAGGAATAGTAGTGAACTAGTCACTGATGGCTGCCTCACCTGACATTCAATCCAGAGTTATATAGAGCACAGGACCTTAACATGTGCTAAAACTCTGGGCAAAATTACAGCATAGATCAGTAACCAGGGAGTGAATGATAACTGATCCCTCACATCAATCCATACAATTTTTAAAACCTATGTGGAAAGCGGGAGGATCACAGTTTGGCTAGAGCGCGAATGATGTACAAAATTACAGTGAATCTGTCCAAACTGAATTCGGGTTCACTGCTCAATGCAAGCTGCTTGTGTCGGTTGAGATCATTGAGGTAACTCAGCGCGTGTAATCTTCTGAATCGCACGAGTCAAACATCAGGGGCTTCACGATTTTAGGCCTTCTCACCAGCTCGGTGACTCGGTCTCCCCTTCAAGAAACAGACTACCTGCAACCAACAAATCAAGGGTCAATTTCCATATTTGCACTTTGATTAGCAGAAATGATCCACTTACCGATTTCATACTAGGCCTCGTGGTTGAGCTGTGGTGAATGCACAAGGATGCCACTGCTAGGGTGTACACCATCTCTTCAGGGTCATACTCGTTGCCAAGGAAGGATCCACCAGCTCTTTGATGTTGTTCGCATCAAGCAGCGGTTTTGCCTTCACAGATGATCAACAATTTGTGAATTCAGGGTTCAGAAGCATGTAATTATGCTGCTCATCTTTTATTTTATTTTCATTATCTTACATTCTTACTACCGAATGATGATCAAATTACCCCCAACATTATCACACAATCAAATCTAATGATATTGTTTGAGTTTATATATAGTAAAGTGTGCAGTAGTAGTTTGCTAAATTGTACCCATATCACAAAGGCTCTGTCTGGATGAGTCCACCGCTTTCCGTCCGGTAACTAGTTCTAGAAGTAGAACTCCATATGCTAACACATCGGTCTTCTCATTTATGATCCCATGCATGAAGTATTCTGGGGCCATATACCTGAAAATAGGGTGTAAGGTTCAACTTAAAACAACAATTATTACAACACTATATTTGATTATGAAAACAAGATCAAAGAAACAGCTAGGCTCACCCAAATGTGCCTTCAATGGGATATACAACGTGATGGGTCAATTTGTCAGGGAGCCACTTTGCAAGCCCAAAATCGGATATCTGTATGAGGGAGCAAAACTGTAAGTCTTGGCATCCCCAGTAATCACATAATGGGCGCGATTAGTGTAACCTAACAGTAGAGCGTACCTGAGGTTGGTAGTCTTCAGTTAAAGGATATTAGATGCTTTGATGTCTCTGTGAATTATGCGGCGATGGCAGCCTTCATGTAGATAAAGCAGTCCTTCAGCAATTCCAAGTGCAATGTTGAACCTGACTTTCCACTTCAGGGGCTCCTTTGTACCTGATCAGCTGAACTCCATTTTATCACTAGACTAAGGGCATCATAGTACACTTTAACAGCTAATGAACATTTTATATTAAAAGGCAATGCTTGTGTTATCAGACCATGCATGTGCTGTACAAGACTTAGGCCAGTGAGTGTAAATTTATAAAAATAGCATGCAGAAATGGACACATGAACCTTTTTCTCCCAACTAATTGCACTTTAGAGATTGGCATTTCAAATACTTTGAAGGATTATATGTACTGGCATTAAGGGTAAAAGATCTGATCCCATCCGATTCTTAATTAAAGTGAGTGTCCCTTTCAGAAACTTTTGCATAAAGTATGCCCCCGTATCACAGAAAAATCGCTCAATTATCATTCATTAGTTTGGGAAAAAAGTGTTAATGTTAAAGAGGAATATACCATGTAGAACAGAAGCAAGGCTTCCGTGAGGTGAGAACTGAAGAACCAAGTGCAAACCCCTTCCACACTGAACCCCAAGAGCTGTGCTGCGTTTGGGTGGTTAACATGGGCTATTATTCCAAGCTCAGATAAGAAATCGCTAACTCTGTCCTCTTTGTTACCGCCTTTTGTTAATCTCTTCACTGCCACAAATTGTCCATCATCAGCAAGCTGTCCTTTGTATACCTCAGCATGCCCTCCCTTCCCAATCATTTTCTCTAGAAAAGTCAGCCACAAAACAAATTCAGTTGATACTCAGGGGCAGCTAGATAATAAAATTTGGTTGAAACAGTATTAGCATTACCAAAAAAGGGAAATGATCGCCTCAAAGATCAGAGCTCAGGAATTACATTTCTATATTGTATTGTCACAGTATCAGAGATACTGCAATCGACACATGTTCATGCAAAATACTAGTTTAGACTAACATGTCTTGCGATCTTAACTTTGCTGCTAAAGGACAGTAACAAGCAAGTCTCATCATTAACCTAAAGAAGCGTTCATGATTAGGACCCTCAGGCCCTCACGTAATTTTGTTTCCCAATGAGATCTAGCAGTACAGTTGTAAATCCATGGCATGCTAAAGCTGTTTTCCACCGCACAAATGTTGCAATGAGAGTAACGACATGTAATCATTAAATCACCCACGTCACAAGTAGTTAGTGTGCATGACTGCATGTTACCTGAACTAAAAAACTGTCAGTAGCAGCACAAAGCTCGTTGTAGTCAAAGCTTCGCCATGATGGCCTCCATTTCCCAATCTCAGGGAGGATCTCAGGAGCAATGGCACTGCAGTCCATTTGGTTCTTACCACTCCGCATTCTCTCAGGTACCCTCTAATCCCTCTGCTCTTGGATCTCTGAGGGAACGTCACTGCTCTGCCCATCGACTTCTTTCTCTAAGTATTAGGCTGCTGATCAGGTTCCTCCACTGCACATTATGGTTTGACTCTGCTGACTGCTCGACTGAAACACTGTCATCCGAGTCCATGCTACCAGATACTGAGATATCTAAAACAGCCCGCGGAGAGCTCCCATCAGCACACTCACTGCTGTCATTGCTGCTGCCCTTGGAGGCTTCCCGGCATTTCATCAGCGCACCCACTATCTTCATCATCACTGCTCTTGGATCTGATTTGGAGCACTTCATCAGCGCACCCACTATCTTCATCATCACTGCTCTTGGATCTGATTTGGAGCACTTCATCACCACACTCAACATTGCTGCTCTCGGAGCCCGTTTCAGGCACTTGATTGCAAGCACCATCAGATTCAGCACATTGGCTGTTGCTGTCACCACCATGCCTATCATTGCCATCCTCACTCGATATGGTGGCTTCGGTTACAGACCCTCTGTAGTCACAATCCCCTTAGTAGAGTCATTAGACTCCGTCTTGGTGTTCTCTTCGTCCTCTCCTGCAGAGTACAGACATAGAATGGGCTGTCACAATCTTATTTTTGATTAATAGCTGAATTTTGTTCGTGAATAAAATCAGCTACCTAACTAATCAAGAACAGGACAAAGTGCAAAGCAAGTCACGGCAAGAAACAAAAACACAATGATACACCGATTGTCTGTCCTGCCTTGAAAAAGCACGTGCTGCCAGAAGATACTAGATGACGCATTCTATTGAAGAAGTTTATGTTTATACGTATATGAAATACCCCCACACAAAAAAAAAAAAAAAAAAAATGACATCTGCACCACCACCACCACCACCCCTTGCCCGTTTCCAAAACATGTTTTGTTCCTATCTACCACAGCCACAGGCGCTGAAGACGAAAGCGGCGGTTAATAAAACAGCGAAAATGTCCGTTTCAGGGGGCTTTGGTATGGTTGGAAATTCGGCAGAATTTGACCAGGTACCAGTCCACCGTATAAAATGGAAGCAAAAGACCGCACGCCCTGCCCTGAGACATTACTAGTTTTACTGTGTCGAATTCGACCAGAATCCCAAACCTGACATCAGCCATCCATCCCAAATAAACAAAACAACAACTGTTCAAACTTCAAAGCTGCGTCACCAAACCTCAAAGTTTGGAATCTGAAACCCATAAATCAAATCCAGAGGATTACAAAAGAAACCCATCAGAAATAATGGTTTCCATAAACGAAGCATCAAAATGGAAAGAAAAGATACAGCAGAGGCGCTGTGTGTGAGCGTGAGCCACAGAAATTGGGGAAGGAAAGCCATCAAAGAAGCGTCGCTCACCTTCCTTTTCTGAAGACGACGAAGAAGAAGCGAGAAGATCTTGAGCAGCCGCTCGTCCTCCCTGCTGCCTCTGCAGGACCAAGCAGGAAAAACTCCTTCCAGTTTCACCATCGCCGGCGACAAAGGTGAGGCGGCGGGCGGGCGGTTCCCCTCTCCCTCTCCCGCCCAACCAACCAAAATAGACGGAAGAATGCACAGAGATTGATTCCAATGAAAAACACAAGGAGCAAGCTTTGTATCCGCAAGGGGCGGTGGGTGGTAGAATCTCTTTTCTCTCCGGGAGAGGGAGAAGGAAGAAGGGGGAAGAGAAACGAAACAGGAAACGAAGAATACCTTCCGTGACCGTGAGAGCCGCCATATATCCTCTTCCTCCTCCTCACCGGCAAGGGGCGGCAACCACAGCGACAACACCCTTCGCTTTCAAAGGGCAATCAAGCTCGTCGAGGACGGACGGCGGCGTCTCGCATTGAAACGGCACCACCAACTGAGCCGGAAATGAACAAGCAAGCAAGCGAGATGGGAGGGAGACAAAGGGTACTTGGAGCTCGCACGGCACCCAAGAAAAAAATGGAGGGGCGCAAGGGAAATTAATAGGAACTGTACGAGACGAGTGGTGTGGATGGCGCAGAGCCGGCAGAGACCAAGAGAGAGAGGTGGCGGGTTCTTTTTGAAAACCGCCGCCGCTGCGCTGTACTGCTGTGCTTTCCTTTGCCCTGCAGGCTTGCGGCTATTCCTCCCTTCTCTCAAAAGAAGAGAACATATAGGCACAGCAAGGCGGCAGGTCTAGTCACTCTAGTGAGAGAAGAGGAGGAACAGAGCGGGAGAGAGGGGGGGACCGACCGGGCAATGGAGCACTTGAGGTGTAGTAGCCCTCAGCTTTTTGTAGTGAGATGACTCTCTCTTTGGTGGTCCTACGAATACAAGGCAGGAGGAAAAAAAAATATTTGTGTGGGTGTGTTTAGATCACGAGAATTTTGGTCTGAAAAACTCAGTAGCGCGTCGCGTTATGTACTGTAGCACGTTTCGTTTGTCAGGTGGTAAATATTATCCTACCATGATGTAGCCCAGGCTCAAAAAGAGATAGATCTCGTAATGTACATCCCAAATTGTGCAATTAGTTTTTATTTATCTAAATTTTTATACTGGCCGCAAGCGTTTTTTTAGGTACGTTGAATGTTTTGATGTGATAGGATGTGATGGGAATGAAGAGGGGAAATTTTGGAGGGAATTTGGGGTCTAAACACACCCATGGAATTGGTTCCTGTAGAGAAGAAGAGAACGGAGATGAGGTTGTGTGGTGGAAAAGGCATGGATTTTTGAAGTGCTTGTGTTGTGTCTTGTGTGCCTAATCCTCTTTGGTAAATCTTGGAGAGCTGTTGGACTGGGAAGGTTGACCAGAGTGGATGTTGATGTGCAATTAGGAATGAGGATATATCCATGTTGGATACAGGAGATAGTGGTTGGAGGGTAGTGTAATTTAATCACCATGTTCGCTGGCTGGTTCATGCGGCTGATAAGCCGACTAACGTTGATTTGTTATGAAAAAATTATTATATCACAGGCTGATAAATAGGGCTGAAAAACTAACCGAACTTCTCTTCCTAAGTTCCAAATGTATCCCCTCTCCTTTTGATTTTAGGAAAAAAAGTTGTACTCCGTATCTTGGATCTCCCACCTAAAAAAACTCAAATCATATCAATTCATCATCTATAAATTTTAATATCTCTAAGGTCATTATATTAACAAAACATAATTGATAGACTTGGCTGATAGACATAAAAAAATTCTCTTCCTCTTAATTTGACATAAATTTAGTTGCTGCCTGTGATGCCTCCGATTGAGCACACGATTTTGTAAAACCATGCAACCTTATAACTATGGAAGGATATATTCACTAGTAGATATCTAGGTGCATGTGACGAGTGTGTTGCATATGCTTTTATCCTCCACAATGGCCACGACACTCGCAAAGCCAACCAATAACACGAGTGCAAAACCATCTAACACATCCAACAGCAGCAACTAGCAACCTCGAACCCAAATCACCCACACAATGAGCAAACCACACCACCGTTCCTCGATCAGATATCTATCTCTGGCACCTTCTTCTTCATCGAGCTGCTCATTGTTGATCACATCTCTTGGTTCTTATTCTCCTTTTGCAAAATAGGGCTTGGACGAGGATGGGGCATTAGTATGTGGTAGTGGTACCGCCCCTATTAGAAGGTTAGGGCTAGCGTTGGGGCACATGCATTGAAACGAACAATGTGAAATCCGGTGGCCTTGATGTTGGTCGAGGTACGAAATGGTATGTCTGGTCTACATTTTTTTATGGATCATGTTTTGCTTCAAGATGTGGAGGCATTTAAGGTTGAGTTGAAAAGATGGCTTTCCTTTCTCCCCAAAAAGATAGTAGCAAGTAATGCCACATGGGCAATCATTAAAAGCTCCCGGAACGTACCATCAGATATTGTTTAGATATACAGTAGTTGTATTCGAATGAATCCACGTTTTTTGGGGTTGGAGTGAACTAATACATCTAACAAATCTTTACCGAGAATAATTCTATGTGCAAGTCACAAATCTTTACCGAGTAATTCTATGTGAAAGTAGAAATAGTGGACGACTTACAACGTCTTGGTTCATCTTGTTCGGTTTTTTTTTTCTCACAAAATACTATTAAATCATTCAAAAAATTTTCGTTAGCCCAAATCAGCCAAACAACTTCTTACTTTGCATATGTCGACTGATTTTGGTTGTTTTTAACAGTGTTTTGTGAGCCAAAACAGGTTGTTTGATTTTGGTTATTTCAACATTATTCTACTAGAGAGAATATCCGTTAATCTGCATATGTCATTTGTAATCTAGATTCAGGACATTGGAAAAGATACTAGTAGCCGTGGCCATAAGGCCCAACGTTAAGGAAAATTTATGGGCCCCACATCACAGTGACTGTGCCACCGCACTGCTGGGGCGGGCCAAGTGGCCAAGTGAAGAGGAACAGTGATGTATGGGCGCTGCTGACACTCTCGGTGGGAAGTTCAAATCCCACACACACTCCAAAGCACATGGTCACATGGAACGGATGGAATGGCCGGCATTCTCACTCATCGTCGTCATTCATCCACGGCCAACACGTTGGACAGAGACAGACACGAGGAGGACGGGGTACGGTGCCGAGGCGATCCTCACCGCCCCACGGCCGGCCAGGGAAGCATCAATTCCGTATCCACCACATACACGGACCACTGCAGAAGAATCATCTCGTTTCTTTCTCGTCGTCTAGTACTAGTAGTACCAGTAGTTGCCAGTTGCGGTGCCCGAGAGCACCAGCGTAAACTCGTGGAACCATTCAATAATAACTGCCGTTGCCACGCCTCATTTACTGCGCCTGCCTTCGGTGCCCTGGTTCCCAAGTTCAAATCGCTGGCCACGAGCTCGCAATGCCGTTGCTCGTGCGAAAATCCGACGCTGACAGGAAACAAAAGGTTTTGTTTGGGTGAGGTTTGAGCGCCATCGTGGGTGGGCGGCGGACCGCACGTATTTTACGTGGTTGCCACCATTTCTTTCGACCAAAAACACCTATGGAACCGCTGTGCTTGCTGCCAGTAATAAACTACCACTGAGAACATGAGAGGGGAGCAGTCGTGTTTGTGACGAAAAGAAACACGATTCCACGATGGAATGGAGTAGTAGTCAGTGATGTTAGCGCGTACTAGATCGGCACTAGTTTCCCCACCAAAGAAAGCGCTGAAAGAGATGTGCTGGTTCTCGCTCTCGCTCTCGCAAAACCCGCCGGCGAGCGGACGCAAAACTGCAGGTGGATGGATGGATCGACGCCACCACTCCTCGTGCGCACTTGCAGTGGCCAGTGGTGGTGGTGTGGAGCACTGTGAGGGAGGGAGGGCCGGGGCAAGATGGATTAGGAAGCGGTCCACTTAATTTATGCCCTAACTGCACCATTACCTCAGCCTGGATTGGATCAAGTAGTGCAGGTTGCACACCTGCAGCTGCAGAGTGCATGTGTGCCGTCCTCGTACTCAACCACCTTATCGGCTGGGCAAAAGGCCGGGAAAAGTTTTTTTTTCTTTTTACAAGAAGCCGGGAGCAGTTGGACCGAACCCTCTGCTGCTCTGCTCATCTCCGTCCGGCCTCTCCCGCTGAAGCTTTCACTTGCAAAGCTGCTGCGACTCACGCGTGCACGCACGCTGGGTCACTCGCCACTCGTCGTCAGCCGAGCCCCAACCGAACTCTGTTCTCTCCTGCCCCTCCACCCGCCCGCGTCATCTGCGGCAAATCGACTTGTTTTTGCCGAGGACCATGCTTTTTGCCTCACCGAGCGGGTCATGGTCCTGCCTGCCGGTGGGGCGGCAGGAGCCGTGGACACGATGACCGACCTACTTCTCCAGGTTCCGCGCCGCCGGCCGCGCTCAGAACGAACGAGTGCCGGCGTGCGTGTCTGTCATGTGTTATGACATTCATCAACTCATCAGGAGCATTCAAAAAGTGTGAAGACCACCCGATTATTATTGCTAATAATAATAATAATAAAGACGCCGCCAGCTCGACGCACACGTACACGTATCTACTACAGGGAGACAGTATGAGTATCCCACAGTACCGTACGAGGCGACAAGCCTACTATATCTGTCACGTTCACACGCTGTCAGATTAAACGGCGCCATAAACCCCCGCGGCCGTGCCACTGACGACCTCTCCGTCCGGGGCTCCTGTCCTTGAGATAAGTTCACCCGTCCGTCCGTTCGCCGACGTAAAGCGTCGTCCGTACACGTACCATGCGTGCAGACACGACGGCGGAGGATCCTATTCATTCAGAAGGATCAACGACGGGGACACACACAGACCACAGGGAGAAAAAAAACAGGATCGCCGCCGGCCGACTGGATAAGTAAAGCGGACGACTGGAGCGCCGGTCAAACGCCGCCGAGCACGAGCACAAAAGCACTGGGTGGGGTGGGGTAGCCCGCAGAGCCCGCACCGGTAGACTTTTTGGTAGTGGCCACACTGTGGATAAGAGGGGTTTGTTCGGCTCGAGTGACGTCACGCTCCACTGATTGTGCTTAAACGACGCTCGGATTTTGACTTGTATAATTGCGTGTAGCTGACCGCTTGCTTCATTCCACTTCACTTGGGTCGGGTGGCTGGGGCCACGGACAATGGCGTTGATGGAATGGAATGGAACGGGTCGAGGTTGCAGAAGATGGAAGTGGTGCTAGTGGGCGTCTGACTTCCATGGGTACGTGTGGAGCACGGTGACTGACACTGTAGATGCATAGTGAGCAGTACTACAAGTGACTATAGTGATTAGCTTTCTTTCGTAGTGCTGCAGTCCACCTAAAGCGGCGAGATGCTGAGCAGGTGAACGACTCCTCCGTGCCGATACTGTTGCTCGAACAAGTTCGTAATTTTCAGTTACCCAGACCTGCGCCTGCCATATGACGTGTGGAACACACGAAGAATTTTACACGAATCATGAGCAGATGAGGATAGAAAAAAATTCAGCAAGTTATTTTCTCAGACTTTCCTGTGGACACTTTAGTCATGACTTCGCAGAAGATTTTTTCTTTTGTTTAAAAACAAAATTCAAAACAAACAAAAAATCTCGTGCGCTGGGCGCCGCCTGGGCCAAACCATCCATCCCTACGACCCTATACTACGTGCCTGTGCTGTCAACGAAATAACTGATGCCGTGACGCGTCCTTCCATTCCATGTGTTCTGTTTCCCCATCCCACCGCGATCACAGGAGCAATTGGCGTGTCTGGCTTTTGGCCCCCGTGCGGACCCGACGGAGGAAACGTGGCCGTCCTCGTCGCCGCCGCCGCGGTCGACCTGGTCCCTCGGGGCGTGCAACGGCCAACGGCGGCAGCGCACGCGCCACTGCGCACATGCCGGCAAAGTGCGGGTGCCGGCGGCCGGCCAGGCCGCGTGCGTGAACCGACCCGAACCTACCCTTTTTACTCCCCCGCCCACCGCCCACGCGAGCCGTCGCGATTCCGGCCGCCGGCCGCCGGTGTCCCAGTGCGCCGGCCCAAGCCGGCGGTTCCTCCAGCCGCACGTGCCGCGCTGTTATGGAGAAAGGTTCCGTCACGTAACATTCTACGAGTCCGAGTTGAAAAAAAACAAGAAAAAAAAAACAGGCTAGTTCACCAAAGTTGGCTGTCCAGGATTTCTTGGGGGTCCATGGGCTTTTCTTACGCTGCTGTTCAGTTGTCCCACTTGGGCTGCCTTTCTCAGTCGACGTGACGGGCCTGTTCCCTTTGCGCCGGCCCAAACTACTGCCAGAAGCGGCGACCCGCCTTATCCACTTACCAGTCCGGCAGTCCCCACTGACCACCAACGGCAACGGCAAGCTGCTCTCCGCGCCAGCTGCAGCAACAGCCATGGCTCCGGCCTTGTCCACGTCGGCGTCGCCGCTGTCCCGCCTCCTCCTCCTCCTCCTCAGCTTCCCGAAGCCAGGCGCCGCGAGCCACCCGCGCTCCTCCTCTACCAGAAGCCTCGTCCTACGGCGGCGCGAGGCCGTGGCCGCCGTGCTGTCGACCGCCGTCCTCTCCCGCTTCGTGCTCCTCCCCAAGGAGGCGAGCCGCGGAAGAAAAGAAGGTGGGGAGTGCCCGCTGGAGGTGGCGCCGTCAGGACTCGCCTTCTGTGACCGCGTCGTCGGCACCGGCGCCGCCGCACAGGAGGGACAGCTCATCAGGGGTCAGTCAGTCAGTCACCGCTAGCTCGTCGCCCTTGTTGATCGATGTGGTCGATCGAATTGCCTGCCTGATCAATGCTCATCGGCGTCGTTCGGTGCAGGCGCATTACACAAGGGAGGTTGGAGGACGGCACGGTGTTCGACAGCAGTTACAAGCGCGGGAGGCCGCTCACCTTCCGCGTCGGCGTCGGAGGTACCGTGGTCAACTAAAACGATCGAATCCGATGACCCTGCCTAGACTGTTACGCACTCACGCTAGTTCGTCAGAATCGAATCTTCCCCTGCAGGATTAGACTGAACTGAAACTAAGTCTGCAGATGATCACAGTATCAGTGTCATGTTGGGAGTATTTCTCTAATTTTTTTGCTTCATTCAGGTGATCAAAGGATGGGATCAGGGTATCGTTGGCGGCGAAGGGATCCCACCAATGCTTGCTGGTACGTCAACACTCAACACTGAACCCAGCAACAACACTGAATTCAACACTCGAAACTGAATCGAACATAATGCTGAATTCAATTCCATTCTTGAATACGTTTATTCAGGGGTAAGCGGACGCTGAAACTGCCGCCGGCGCTGGCCTACGGCGAGAAGGGGCCGGGTGCAGAGGGTGGGAGCCTACCTCCTGCGTCATCCCGCCAAACTCCACACTCCTCTTCGACGTCGAGTACGTCGGCAAAGCCTCCGGCTGAGGTCTCCGGATACTCTCACGTCTGAAGTCTGAACTCCGGCTGAAGATTCATGCGGAGCTTCATGGACACGATCGTAGCTGCCCGGGCATCGAGAGGGGTTATAGATTGCCACAGACACGAGTCCATCTGTATGAAAATGTGATTTTTGTATATGGGTAACGAGATATGCTTTGGTGAAGTTTATTAGCACATCTCTGTATCTTTCAGAATAAAAGTATATTGATTTTTATGTTAATCCATGCTGCCGTGTCATGAATCAGAAAATTTGTTCAAACCAGTAATACTTAATTTAAATGCTATTGCAGGTGGCTGCATAATCATATAGTACATTTGATCACAAATATCCTACTACTAAAAAGAAACGAAACCACAGACTCTACCGGGCGGAGGCGGCGTGCGTCGCCCTGCTGCTTCGCCGGCGCTCTTCCCACATGTGGCTAGGACAACGCCCGCGTTTTCATGCTAAGAATAGGAAACTAATATTTTCATCCCACTAGATTTGCATTGCAATGAAAAGATATGTGTGCATGATGAAGAATTCCGACCCTATTTTAGATGGAAAAAAAACAGCAAAATGAATATGATCGGAATCTAAAAGAAAGGATTGAAAATATTCTATGGTAGGAATAAAAATTCTACGGTATGAAAGATAAGTACTCTTGACCATCTCTCTCTACACCAAACATAAGTACTCTTGACCCTCAAAAAAGTCGTCACCGCCGCTGCAGGTGTAGCTTTTTTCCTCTTCAAATCATTGTACTGATCCAAACACGACCACCACAATGGAGATGGTGATCATTACCTTAATGCTCATGGATGGCATCCCGATGACTAGGGAGGGCAACGGCATGGATCACAGAGAAGTTGGTTCCCTGAAGATTTCAATGACAAGGAACTTTTGGATCTTAGGGCATGTGAGGCAAGGACCAAAGATGAACACTTAACAAATTATTAGCTACATGCTAGAGGTAATACTGTAAGCTCAATTGTTCATCTCTAGTTGTAAAATGAAGAGAAAAAATATTGGTCACTTCTTAATGGACATTGACAGCCACTTCATAAAATTTGTTCATCTCTAGTGGATACCGTATTTCATTAAGAAGAAAGCGAGAAAAATACACCAAGGCTACACCAGCCAGGGGTTTTTTGTTACACCGAACCTAAAATTCTCTCCCACTGGGATTCAAACTCATGACTTAGCGGTGCCGTTGGAAAGCTCTAACCAATTGAGCTAGAGTCCTTTGGCATATTCAGATTATATACATGATTAGTTAATAAAATTCAGATTCTATACATCATTAGTTAATAAAAAGTGTACATGAGTTTGATTCACATTACATGTATTTTCTATAATTATTCACATTATAACTAAATAAATAAATAAATCCTAGTACTAAAGTACTAATTGCACATCCATCAGCAACACATCCACAGAGAACTCTTCTCAACTACTCTACCATAGTTGGTGAAATATTTTTAAGTTTCTTTCTTATAGCACTTTTCGTTTGTATTACTGTTAATTATTGTTCAACCATAGACTAACTAGACTTAAAAAGATTCGTCTCGCACTTTTCAGTTCAACTGTGTAATTAGTTTTTATTTAACTATATTTAAATCTTTTATTTATGCATCAAAAGATTTGATGTGGCCGAGATCTTGTAGCATTTTTTTGGTTCAATTTTCAGGCAGTGAACACACTCTTAGGCGTAACCATTGCATGCATCAAAGAGAAGGTCCATGTCAACCGACAGGAAAACCATGACGAAGTAACTCACCTTGGAGATTGACATTGGCGCCTAACTTCCGGAGCCCTTCCGGGATAGGCCCGGAGAAGTTGTTGTTGGAGAGGTCGACGGACAATAGATGGCCGGACGCGGTGATGGAGCTCGGTATCGGCCCGGAGAAGGCGTTCCCGGAGAGGTCGAGCTTCTTAAGCCCCTTCAGGTCCGCGAACGCGCCGTCCGGTATCTCCCCGGCGAGCCTGTTCTGTTGCAGGAGCAAGAACCTGAGCGCGGGGAGCGCGGACACGTCCGGGAACGCGCCCGTAAGGTTGTTGTCGCCGAGGCTGAGCGAGTGCAGGCCCTGGAGCGGCGCGAGCAGCGCGAGGTCCGGCGCGGCGCCCTGCAGCTGGAGGCCCTCCAGCTCCAGGACCTGCACTCGGCCATTGACGCAGCGCTTCACCCCAGTCCACTGCGTCACGTTGTCGATGCATGGCGCGCCCTGGCTGGTCGCCCACTGGTTCAGCTGCCCCGGCGGGCCGCCGTCTGGCCCCCGCAGCGTCGCCCTGAACTCGGCCAGCACTTCGGCCTCCGGTTTGGTGGCTTGAGCCGCTGCCAAGTGGACGGTGGATGCCGCGAGCACGAGCGCCGCGGCTGGGAGGATCAGCCAGACTGCCGCGGCGGCGTTGGCCATGGACGCGGGAGGCGGTGACGGATGCGTGCGTGTAGGAAGCGTGTGCCGCACTAGCGCTCGCGTGCTCAAGGGAGGCGGGCGGGCGGGCACGGCTCCCGCGCCGGCCTCGTGGCGAGCCAAGGGGAGCGGGCTGTGTTACCGAGGCAGGCGCGTTTGGGAATTGCCGCTGCGCTCGCGCAGTCTGTCAAGCTGATTTCATCAGTTGGTTCGCGACGCAAGTCTGGTGCCAGCGCGCGGACGAACTTTGAAATTTTCACGGTCATTTACGTGGAAAATGGGTACATTGTTCACAAGCGGTTTGGAGCTAGCTCACGGTCATATTTACTTTGAATTTTTCATTGAAGCAGCTGTTGTGCCCCATAGCATTGCGAGGTGAAACCGATGTACGGAGTACTCCCAAAAAAGAAATGTACGCATAAAGTAAGTCGATATAGGTTTATGAACTTTTATGTTTTTTTTTTTTTTTGGATAATAATTTTACACAATCAAATAGTACAATTGAAAACAACTTACAAGAGATAACCTATAGTTTTGTATAGCTATACAATAACTAAATTGCATATATTGACTTAACAACAATTTCAAATGTCATCTGAGATATAAAAGAAATGTTTATTGTTTTTCTTTTGGCAAAGTAGGCAATGGGCCCGCATCCGTCTCCACGATCACATCGGCTCCTGGTGCACACTTAGCGTGCTTTGGACCATTGTGCATGGCATACATGGATCATAACATTTTTAGTTCGGTATCCAGATGGGAATCTACCAAAAATTTAAGGACTTGCGGTGCATTTACTTATTTTTAAAACGAAAATTGTCTAGGTACGTTTAAATCCGCATAGGTGTTTATAATTTTTTTTCTAAATTCTTTTCAGAATTCAATGGTATTATTCTAGCGGTCTAGTTTTTCACTTGTTGGTGGATGGTCTATCTCTCTATGGTTAAGACTGCGTTTTTTTTTTTTTTTTTTTTTTTTGGGAGTTAAGACTGTGCATTCCTGAACGGTGAATAATGCATTTCTGGGTCCTGCTGTGTTTTCTGGCCCAATATGATATGGCCCTAGGTGTCCCAGGCCCCAACTGACAGCCCACTTAAGCAAAGGGCCCAAGGCTACATACAGGCTACAGCGTCCGACACCGCGCCGCTCGCTCGCTCTGATTTCTTCTCCCGGCTCCCTAGTCGCCGTTGCATCGGACATCCGGCGGTGAAGCCCCCCACCCGCGGCCGCGCTACTGCTGGTCGTCCAGCTGGAGGCGGGCAGCCGAGGTGCTTCCTGCTAGCTGCTGGTCAGCACGCGCGCATAGCAGCAGGGAGGGGCGTCGGCGCCGCGCCTCCGGCCGGCAGCACGCGGCCACGACAAGTCGACAGCAAGCCAGGCCCAACTCCAGTCTCCAGCGAGGCAGCAACAGAAGGTAAATTCCCAGATCCTAATATTGATCTCAATGTTAAAATTCCCCAGATCAGAAATCCTCATGTCGCTTGCCTGTTGCCCGTTCCCATGAATAATTATGTGCCTTTGTTAATTTTTTGTAGAATTGCAGAATGAAGAGGACCAATACATTAAATTGCTATTTTTGATGAAGCATGATAGGCGAGGGCAAACCAAACCTTCATTAGTTAGTTTTTTTTTTACCACTTTCATGTTTTTATCAAGTATATGCTGTTGATTTAAGCATGGAATTGAGATATCATCTAAGCTTTTGCATTTATAAGCTAGGCTTGTTATGTATCTGTATTATATACCTAGTGTGGGTGGTATTTGACAAGTAGTGTGGGTGGTTTACATACTTTGATAGTAGCGCCCTAGGTGTGAAAAATTGATCAGTTACTCATTATTTTGAACATCACTCTGCAACCTTATGTGACCTATTGCTGAATCACCCAATTCAACATTTTGTTGACGGCTAGATTTGTCAGGGTTTGTCATCTTTTCTGGAGGGTTTCAGAACCACCGTACAAGAATTAGCTGTCTCGTGAGGAGTACAATAGAATGGATGATGCTCAAACGTACCAAGAAGGAGATGACCATGACTTGGTGCTGCAGAAACAAGAATGGATCAAGTATGCCTTCGTCCCCTTGCACCACCTGTTTGTAATCATCTCTTCAGTCTGCCAGGAGTTGACTTATATATCTTGCCTGTGTTTTGGCCATACAGAACACAAGACATGCTCAAGAGTAAACTTATTCTTGAAGATGAATTTTCCTGGAGTTTACCTTCGGTGGGCTCAGGTTCAGATGAACATGAAAGGTGCAAACTGAAGTATATTGGTGGGACTGACATTAGCTTCTTAAAGGAAGACCCATCCACAGCATGCGCCCGCAGTGGTCGATCCTCAATGCAGATACTTTAGAAGTTGTCCATGAAGAGTTCAATGTTGTTCGACTGCAAGTGCCATATATTCCTGGATTTCTTGCATTCAGAGAGGTATATTCATTTTTGGGCATGCGATTGTTTTCATCCAAAATTTCCTGTTTCCTGCACATATCAACCAATAAATAAATTGTTATCATTACTATAAGTGTGACATGCCCTGTTACTAACTGTTCTTTCTTCTTGCATCTAAAGTCTAGAGCCAAGAGATTCTAGTATGATCAATCCAAATTCATAGATCTGTAGATGGGTGCATGTCTTAATTTCTTTATTTTATGTTCATTGATAAAAAAAATGATATTATACTTTCATGTTGGTGTTAAAATGTACCAACATGTATTATGAACAAGTAAACAAGGGTATCTATCATTGCAGGCTCCAGTTCTTCTTGGGCTCTTTGAAAAGGTGAAGATCAATGCATCTCATTTCTACCCTCAGGTAAAATTATTTGGTTACTGCAACAAGAAATTTAGTGGGGACAAAATTCTTGTATACTTCAATTGGAAGTGATACCATCATTTCTAAAATGTCAGGTTGCATAAGGGGATAGGAAACAAGGCATATGCATTTCTTTATTGTCATGTAAATACATTTACTGATTACTGGAGCTACACATTTGAAGAATTCTAATGTTGAAGCGATTATGTTTACTATGATGAATCATTTTCGTTTATGAGATGTCTTGCATAATGACCATAGGATATTATAGCATTTTCTAAATTAATATATCTTTTAACTGTATTTGCCTGTGCCTTTTCTAAGGTTTACCATTCTGCCCTGACAGTTGCTCATGGTTGATGGAAATGGATTACTCCATCCGCGAGGTAAAAACACATTAACCGCTTTCTCATACTGTCAGTCTCATTTTCACAGTAATGGTTTCAAGTAACTAGCCTTTTGCGTATAGCTATAGCTACTTTAATGCTTAGATTTTGTACATGTAAACTTAGATTTTATAGATTGTAATATAATCTAATCTGTCATGTGTGCATCTTGTTATTGGATTTCATAATATCCTTAGTTTATTTTATTCAGTTTTGAAAGGAAAACCTTGGTTCATTTTAGAAAGATTATTCATGTTATAGGATGCTGTCTAATCACATCCTCTGTGACACCATTTCCTATTTTGAAAGCAAACTGCCTTAATATATGAATCCTCATTGGAAAGATTTGGTTAAATAGACAATCTTTCTCAATTTTTTCTAGGTTATTAGTATTAGCATCCATTGAAAATGGAGCATTTTCTGTTTCATTGCCATTTTGTGCCCTCATAGCTGTGTGAACCCCTCCCCTCAAAAAAAAAAAAAAAAAAAAAAAAAAAAAAAAGTGTGAACCCTCAGCATGAAGAATTGGTGATATGGTTCATCTTGTCTGATATGCATATAAATAACCCACAAAGCTGAATGTAAAATCAACGGAATCCGTTCTTTATATTCTTAATTGCATTAGTTTTTAATGTATGTCGTTGGGTGACCCTCTAACCTCTGGATTCAGCAGGTTTTGGTTTAGCTTGTCATCTTGGCGTCCTTGCAGATGTTCCTACTATTGGAGTTGGAAAAAATGTAGGTTACTTCACTGCAATAGTGCAGTTTCAACTCACAAGTACATCAATAGATATCTAGCTGTTGGGATTATTGCCACCGAATTCAATTTCTCAGTGTTCCGCTTCTTTCAGAGGAGACTAACCTCAATGTTTCAACTGTGTAGCTACATCATGTAGATGGCCTTAGCCAATCAGAAGTTAGAACACTGCTTGAATCAAAAGAGAACTGCAATAAGGACCTGGTTTTGTTGACTGGACAATCTGGGACAAAATGGGGCATGGTAAGAGCTGCAACCTAGACCTAAATGTCTTTTCTGCCTAGCTAAACTGGTGGAACTGAATAGTTCATTTGTGCCAGGCGCTGCGCTCCTGCCCTGGTTCATTGAAGCCAATCTACATCTCAGTTGGGCATCGCATTTCACTTGATTCAGCCTCTGCGATAGTGAAGTCATGTTGTAAATACCGTGTTCCTGAACCTACAAGGCAGGTAGGAGTAATATTGGCCTGCTGAAGAAGCAGACTTTGATATAATGTGTATGGTTATTTCTTGAGTCGCTAATAAGATAGGTTGTTCTTTTTATGCTTTAGGCGGATATAAGATCAAAGGCCTTCCTGCAGAAGCTCCAAAAACCACGGCAATGATGACAAAACTAACTGTTCTTCAACATAAGCTGTAACATGACTTGACACATTGGGATCTTGATCTTCTTCGCTGTTGTTGAATTTTCAGAAACAGATGTGTAGCATGTATCAACATGAAACAACTTCTGCACATCTCTAAAACATCTGTAAAATTTCTGCCCAAATTATACACTTGTAAGATGTTTACAGGTGTAAATTATTGTGCTTAAAGAAACCCAGGTAAAGCACAGAACATTCCAGGTAACAATCATGTAGACGACTAGACGAGGTGACATTGGCCAGCCTGATAGCTTACAGGGCTGTGGACAAACCTTACAAAACCATGCACATACTCTGCTTGGTTCAAAACGCCATGCTCAGAAAATGGGATTATAGTCATCACACACATGTTGCTTTCAGACGAAATAGCATCTCACTAGGTGGCAACTGTTTCAGGTCTCAACCAACAAGTTCAGATCTTGCCAACAATTAAACTTAGCTTTACAAGAGATGAGCAATACATCAATCCAGTAAAAGACAAGAATAAAAAGCATGGATAAATAAACTATGTAAACAATTCATTTGCGCTCCTCTGCCAAAAGAAATGCTCTAGTTTTGCAACATCTTGTCATACTTGCATCTGCAAACCTGCAATGTGGAGTTATTATTATTATTAAATTCTCATAGGATGAAAGAACTGTTGTCATATTTATAGTTCCTCTGTTAATTTATAGTTCCTAAAAAAAAAATCCAGAACTGCTGTCGGCCTGCTTCCACTCTAGCCTGATTCATCTCAACCTTTTCCTCTCTAGCTCTTTCCCTTTCTTTCTATGTTTGTGGCTACCTACTTTACAAAGAACCTTGTTGTGATATAGAGCATGTATCTCTGTAGTCAAGTGTTGCTTCCATTGTTCCATCTCCTGACACTGATACACATATAAATCTACTGCTACCTAGCTCTCTGTGATTAATCGTGCTACTTCCATTGTTCCATCCCCTAACAATGATACATATATAAGTCTACTGTTACATAGCTAGCTTGCTAGACTGCAATGTGCATACAAGAAAGGTTGTTTGTTCTATTTTTTCCTCTAATGTGCATACGTATAAGGATATTGATATCTATTTTTTCTTGTAGAACTTATTGCATACTATATACTACATGTTCTAAAGAGTGTGCATCAGACTATCAGGTAGCTACTGTTTGTTCTCTCTAATCATATATGTTCTACATAACAAGCAAATAATTTCTCACAAGGAAGGGGTCATTGAAAATAAACAAACTTACTTGCATTTGATAAAGTTCAAGCTTGTTCACTTCTTTAGTCAGCCACAAAGCACGGAGTCTTGTTTCAGTAGCCTAGAAATATCTCTCTACTCATAGGATCCTTGAAAACCTCAGAAGCTTGGATCTTTACATCATCTGACAAATCAACCATGTCGTTCAACACAGCTAAGCAACTTGTCATTGAAAATTCTTGTCCTTGACACCTGTTCTGTGCTTTTATTGCAGCTGGTTCTCTTTTAAAACTCATAACTGACATAGTTTCTTCAATGCGTGGCACTGGCTTTGCATCATTTCTTCTCTTTGATCTGCCTCTACTTTGTTCAGTGGCTCCAGAACTTGAACTTGTATCATCACCGTTCTCTTGTTCATCTTCATCATAGCCTGAAAGATTAATTGTTTTGCTATGATCATGTTGCAGTTCAGTCCCTAGACATTGCCTGCCACTGTTTTCCAACCTTTGATGTGAGGATTTTTTCTTATGTCGATCACATTGTACATGCTGATGAGAAGAATGTTTCTCCATTCCTTGAGTTTGTACATCCTCATTGTCCCATCCATGTGTTCTAGGCTCATCGACACTCAATGGCGGCGAAACTGCGGCAACAAAAAATTGATGCCAGCAAGGATTTCTACAAGAAGATTATGTCGAATATCGAATCAGACAGTAATGATATGATATATGATATAAGAGTTCTTACATGCCACAGCCTCGGACCCAGTTTCATTGTTCTTTAGTGCATGTCCACTATCCTCAACGACATTGTGCAAACTCTTGCCCGGCTTCATGTTCCCCTTCTCGTCATCCCTTTCACATTGTTTATTCAAAGTTTAGTGCTAGACCTATTATCAATTAGAATAGAATAGCCACATCCGCGAAATTCATAAAACAAGAATTGAATAACACCATACCCTATCAGCTTCTTTGTTGCACTAGTGACAGTGCCAGCATTAACAGCTTGACATAGTTCTTGATCAAGTTTGGTCAAAACTTTTGCAATACCTCGCCGCATCTTAGCAGTTTCGTCGAAAATGTCGTCTGCATCGCTAGTATCTTCACGTAACGCGTCAAGAATGAGCTTACACTCTTCTATAAGACCCTTCAATACATTATATTTTTTTTGGTAAATGGTTACAAATGTGTCAGCATAAAAGAATAATGCCATAAATTTAGCTAAGTATCGGCTTATTTGTAACAGAAACATACCACCATGACAGCAATCACAACTCCAGATTCAGAACCTCTATAGAGAATAATGGTGTTTGGCAGAGCTCCAGCTCGAAAAAAAACAGCTAAAGCTGTAGATCCACAAGCAGCTCCACCGTGGAGCAGCTCCACCGTGCATCTGCGATAGCGAAAAGTGTTTGGTACAGCTTCAATTTTTTTTTCTATGTCACTGACATCTCTCGGGCCCGCACGTCAGAAAGGAAAAAAAAAAAAAACACCGGACGGACCAACGCTCGTGGATGTGGCGGCGCGCATGGCTCGGCGACCGTGGGCGGAGCTCGGACTGGAGGGGCGCTCATCGCCGGAGGTCTGCTCGGGCTGGAGGGTTGCTGATGGCCGGAGCTCGTGGCCAGATCTGCATCTCGAGGCTCGTCGGGGGTGCTCGGGGCTGGGCTCGTCGGCGTGGCGGCGCGCATGGCTCGGCGACCGTGGGCGAAGCTCGTACTGGAGGGCGCTCGTCGCCGGAGGTCCGCTAGTGGCCCGAGGGGCGCTCGTCAGCGGGCCGGAGCTCGTGGGCGGGGCTATGCAGGGAGGGCGGCGCTCATGGGCGGGACGGCCTGATTTGCGATGCAGGGAAGGGTGGTGCTGCGACTTCGCCGTGGAAAAGAGGAGGGGGTGGTGCACGCGACTTCGCCGAAAAAGAAGACGAGAAGACGAGCGACAGAAAGAAAAAGAAACGAACCCGTCATTTTCCACTTAAAAATTGGTGGTGGGTAATTTATCCCAACTTTCGGAATTTAGATTTGGTGGAGCACCCAACGCCCCAAAATTCACAAACGTTAAATGGGAGATAGGGGCTTCCGTATATTTTGAGCAAGCATCAACCAGTGGAGTTGCTCACTGAAAGTGTTTGGTTAAAAAATACTTCAAAAATAACGGAGGCGAGCTTTTAGATCCGGGCTGCGTGGAGCTCTGCCAAACACGTCGCCTGTCGAATCTGATGGGCTAAAGCACGCATCACAATGCTACCAATAGACCGAATCTCCATCTCTGCCATCAACTCAGCTTCCTTCGTGATGGCCTTGGAACCATCATTTGAAATTGGTGGAGAAAGAATGATTAGCATCAAACAATTATTAACAGGATTAGATATGGCACATTTTGGTACAGTTTGTGACATGCATACCAGTAAGGTTGCAGCTGCAACAGGATATTCACCAACTGATTGAACCAAATCCCTTGCTCGGGCCTTGATACCTTTGATCAGGCAGATTTCTTCAGAAGATAGACGGCGATGGCAGTTCCTGACGAGTTTCCCCTCAGCCTCAATACACTAGAGAGGATTGTTACATGGTGCAAAGAAAGGACGAGTTAATAAACAACTGTATGTATCGATTAAATATAAATGGGCAAGCCATAATTTGGGGGTGCTTGGATCACCTGGACTAAACTTGAGTTCTGGTTTTGGTTGGCAAATAGGACTACATATGAACTGATTTTGACAAATAAGAACTAATATGAACTGATTTTGGATGCCATATATATTTTTTTATTTGTCCATGTCTAGCCTATTATTATCGATCCCACGATATTATGGGCGGACTAAAATTCAATCCGGTGATCCACACACGCCCCTTGGGTTTGTGGAGGCGAGAGGGAGATAGAGGAGCTTACCCTGTTCACGGCATCAACCAGAGATGAGCTTACACTGTTCACGGCATCAACCAGGGCTACTTCACCAGTAACAACTTTCAAAGCATTCTTCTTCTTCTCTAAATACTGCACAAGGTAGCTCTTGTACTCGTGCCAGTCAACAGAACCATGAATGTCGGGTAGCAACCTTTCCCATCCCCATATTCTTTCAAGAAGATCTATTGATAGATAAAATAATTAGATCAATATGCATAGTAAGAAAATACAGTCCGAAAAAATCCTCATAACCAACCCTTATTCTCCGAAGATTTTTTGATAGAAAAGATAATTAGATCCAGATCCACAATAAGATAATACAGTACAGTGGATAAACTAGGACCGAAAATGGGGGAGATGCAGTGTCGTCAATCAATCAAACACGAGAAGCGAATGGTTTAATCCAGAACCAGACCAGTAAGACAACATGAACAAGCAAATAAAAAAATGAAATTACAAATTTATTAGGAGGTGGATCCACAATCCACCCGGATGATACCTGGGAACATGACCATGCACACCGGCGGTACCGAACCAGAAGAGGACTCCTCCGATAACTCCACCCACTGCTGCATCAAGGGTCTAAGCAGGTCAGCCCGATAGAGCGATTCACTGGTGGGGGTGGTGTTGCCGACAGATTTGGTCTCGGACGAGCGAGTTTGGATCTCCTGAGGGGACGAGGGCAACAGGACATCACTGGCGGCAGGATAGGTCTCGTCAGGGACGGTGAATCCGGGGTCTTCATGCTAGATGGAGGATGCTGGGCGAGAGGCAGACGACGGGTCACCGCGCCCTGTTTTTTCGAAACAGATGGTGGAGTATACGATGGGAACCAATACGATGATGGGTGACATACCTCAACCTCGGTGGCGGCAGGTTGGGACGACGAGGACGCCGGGGCCTCCATCCTAGGGTTGTTACTTGATCAAGATGGAGGATGCGGGGCGGGAAGAGGAGGCGGCGCCCTGTTTTGAAAGTAGTGACGTCCGTCGTGTGAAAGGGCCTGAGCATCGGCCATTTCCGGCCGGCCAGCACAGCAATTGTGATGCTTTCTTCGATCGATCTGATTTTGTTGATCTGTTGGTGGCCCACTATGCCCACACGTCAACGAGCTTACGAGCAGAGCAAATAGTAGAATCAAATCAAAGCAATTTGGTCCTCTAAAAAAATCAAAGCAATTTGTGGTCATCTGCTCCGTTGTGAAAACACAACCACAGACGTATCAGAGATGTCCCTAAAACGTTCCAGGTACAGCAATACAAAACCAGCTCTGAAACTATCGCTACTAAAATGGTGGAATTCCTCTAGTGTTTTTAATTAGTATTAGTAATAAAATACTAGCACTAGTCTTAGCGCAATGTTATCAAAAAAAAAAAAAAAAAGAATCTTCATTAGGAGGCATTTAGTAGGGAAAGATTGTACTATACTTTGAATGGTAAAACACTGGGAGATCGAAGCCCACATTACTATGAGAAATCTGACATTCTGGTTGTGTACCAAAATCGTTGGTTTCTAATCTTTATGGATTCTTGATCACAAAAGAGATCCGTTACATCTGGTTTCAGAGAGGCACACTGGTTCAGGTATTAAGGTATGGATGTGGATAAGTTTTTTTTTTTTTTTTTTTTTTTTAAGGTATTTTGTTTTTTTTTTCTTTTAATATTACTAATGTATTATAGATGTATATAACTAGGATGAAATTTTTGTAGAGATAAATGTAGATATATTTTTAGCTTTTAGATATATTATTTAATGTATTAGATAGATGTATATAACCTATCGGTATCAGACCATTTTTTTTGTTTTTATCGACTGGTGCCGTACTCTGCAGGATCGCCGTCGCCGTACTCATAGTTTTTAATGTAGATGTATATATATAGATGTAAAATATATAGATATAGCAATTTATTTATAAAATTGTTGTGGTTCCAGCGGAGGCGGCACTATTTGCGAACTGATGATGGCTACCCTGGCGGGCGGCCTCCCAAATATAACCTCGACAGGATCGTCGTCGATGTGTGGCATGCAGCGATGATCGAACTCATTATTAAACAAATATAAATGGGGCTACATGCATTGAAATAAAAATTTGCCCCATTTTGCAGAACCGAAGGACGAAATCGACAGGTTGCTGAATCGCTTGGCCGAAAGGGGCACAGCATGACAGGCCCCGATGTCGGGCTTGTTTGATGAGATCAAAACTAGCCAGTTTCATGCATGTGCCGTAAGCTGGTGGAACTGCCAGGATCGCCGTCGCCGTACTCATAGTTTTTACCCTGTCATCTTATGGATATGCATGCCTAACGATCATTCATCAAACTGTATTCAAAGCTTTATATGCATGCTATGCAATGCTGTAATACTGAATACAAGCAGAGAGGTTATGGTTTATCAATTAATTGTTGTGGTTCCAGCGGAGGCGAGGCGAGGTACGATTGCTATGGCCCGTGCAATGCCTACCCGAACTGCAACGGCTGGTGCAAGCAGAATGGCTACCCTGGCGGGCGTTGCCTCCCAAATGATGCCAGCGACGGCATCGACTTCTGCTGCTGCGACAGGATAGACGTCAGGAAGATGCTAATTTCAGGAGAAGCACTGCCCTGATGGCTGATGCAGCGATGATCGAACTCATTATATAAACAAATATAAATGGGACTGTAATACTGGATGCATTGAAATAAAAAAATTTGCCCCATTTTTCAGCAAGGCATGGCGCACTGTTAAACAAGCTGGGTTGCGGGACCTGTTGTTCTCCTATCGACAGGACATACATCTAACGGATCAACATTTCGCTTGAGCCGAAAGGGGCACCTTAATAAGCATAATAAGGCCCCCGATGTCGGCAGAAACTTGTTTGATGAGATCAAAACTAGCCAGTAGCTGAAAAATTGTCGCATGCATGATTATTTCTTTTCTGCCTAGCTAAGCTGGTGGAACTGAATAGTTCATTTGTGCCAGGCGCTGCGCTCCTGCCCTGGTTCATTGAAGCCAATCTACATCTCAGTTGGGCATCGCATTTCACTTGATTCAGCCTCGGCGATTGTGAAGTCATGTTGTAAATACCGTGTTCCTGAGCCTACAAGGCGGGTAGTAGGATTGCCCTGCTGAAGAAGCAGACTTTGTTATAAATATGATTATTTTTGAGTCGCTAATAAGATAGGTTGTTCTTTTATTCTTTAAGCGGATATAATAAGATCAAAGGCCTTCCTGCAGAAGCTCAAAAACCTGCTGGCAATGACAGCAAAACTTATCTTTTAAAACGTAAGCTGTATGAATTTTTTGACACATTGGGATAGGTTGTTTTTTTAATTAAGCGGATATAATAAGATCAAAGGCCTTCCTGCAGAAGCTCCAAAAACCATGGCAATGACAGCAAAAACTATCTTTTCTAAAACGTAAGCTGTAACAAGACTTGACACATTGGGATTTTTTTTTAATTACACAGTACAACACAGACACTTAACACGCACGCATATTCACCCTTATGAACACATGTACGCAAACTCTACCCTGTCAAACACCTTTGAAGCTGACTGAGCCGCCAAATCTTAAAGTTCACGGTCATGGGTATTTGTCGACGGGACGAAATCCAGAATAAAAGTGTCGCACCCAGATTTGAACCATGGATGGGAGTCCCCATGGGCTTTGCCATTGCGCCCGTAAGTGATGCCGTAAGAAGCTTCATAACAACCAGCATGGATATATTGCATCCAAAAAATCCTGCAACATGAATGGAACGTGAAAAAAGGGTACTCCAATGAAAAAGAGGTCTGAATTATCATATGGTCCTAGAAAATTATCATCAAGGAACCGTAGTGCATAAATAATAATTCTCCTATGGTGAATTATAAGATGGCCATAGTTAAACTATGTAAACAACTCATTTGTGCTCCTTTGCCAAAAAAAAAATGCTCCAGTTTTGCAACATCTTGACATACTTGCATCTACAAACCTGAATGTGGAGTTATTATTGTTAAATTCGCATAGAATGAAAGAACTGTCATCTAATCATTGGTGTAGACCCATAATCTACACCCTTCCAGATTGTTTCAACTGTACTCCAGAAATCCTCCTATAGGAACCAACTAAGTTGAAATTTGAAATTGGGTTGGCTATCCCCTTTCTTCGAATCACCGGTACTGAGGAGCGGCGGCGTATGACAAGAAATTTCCCTGTTTAGTGCATTAACAGTGACCAGTGGAAATTTATGCTCCCATTCTGTACTGACCAGCACCCTATCTAGCTTTCCAAAAGTTGGATCCTTCATTGAATTAGCTCAAGTGAACTTTCTTCTTGACATCTCAATTTCCTTTAAATCTAAACCATCTATGACAGGCATTAAAAAGGAAGGGCCATCTATCATTATATTTCTCATTGTTCTTTTCTAATTATATTAAAGTCACCACCTATCAGCAAAGGTAGAGTAACTCTCTTGCATGTATGTACCAACTCAGTCAGGAAAATTTCCTTATATTCTGGTTGTGCAGCACCGTAGACTGCCACAAGACACCAATGGAAATCATCCATCCTGTTTCTAAGATGAAACTTAATGAAGAAATCACCGTAGACTGCCACAAGACACCTATGCTGCCCACATCAAACACAGGTCGAAATCTACTCCTAACAGCATAACACTGGACCTGCCATGCGGTTCAGTCCAATGCCACACAAAGTCCCCCTCCAAAAAAAAAAAAATCTATTAAGATTAGCTTGAGAGAAATCCCTTTTGTTAATCTCTAAGAGAGCAGTGAAATTTAAATCCTGCTCTCTCGAAGTATTACTCAAAAAATTGGTTTTAGCCAAGTCATGAAGACCTCTCCTATTCCAAAAAATCCCTTCACTTTTTACTAAATTTATTAGTTCTACCTTTCAATTTTCCTAAAGCCTTTCTTCTTGACTTCTTAGTGTTTGGCTTCCTCCAAAACAGTACTATTATCACTACTTTGGTGATAACTGTCCTCGTCAAAAATTTCTTTCATCAGATCCCCCGCACGAAACTCTAAAAAGCTTTCCTCTCAAAATCCTCTGAATTAACCCGACTCTCCATCTAAGAATTCTAAATCTCGATCCCCGTGGAGTTGTTTGGTTGTGTAGAGGGAAGTTTTCCCCTTCAAATACTTTGGCATCCCGATGCATTACTAGAAGCTCTCGAATAAGCACCGGCACTCAATTGAGGAGCGCTTTCAGAAAAAAACTTAGTAGTTGGAAAAGGAAACTCTTTCCTTCGGGGCAGGTTAGTGCTCATGAATTTAGTACTTTCAAGCTTGCCCGTGTTCACGATTTAAAAAGACTGGATTATTATAGATCTAGGTTTTTTTGGCAATGTTATGAGCATAGGAAAAAAAATATAGGCTAACAAAGTGGAGTATGTTATGTAAACCAAGATGCATGGGGGATTGGGGGTCCTTGACGTAGAAGTCCGGAACAAGTGTTTACTTTGTAAATGGTTGTTCAAGTTGTTTAATGAGGACAGTTTATGGCAAGAGGTATTGAGAAGGAAATATGTCAAAGGCAAGTGTTTGTCTCATTTTGAAAAGCGCCCAGGTGATTCACATTTCTGGTGTGGTCTGATGGAGGTGAAGAGGTTGGTTTTGAATCATGGGAAGTTTAAGGTAAATAACGGTGGCCAAACGAGGCTTTGGGAGGATGTTTGGCTTGATCATCAACCACTCATGTGAATGTTTCCTGAGTTGTACAAGATAGCAAGGAAGAGAGGGTGTTAGTTGCTAGTGTACTTAGTTCAATGTCATTGAATATGTCTTTTCGACGCGGTTTAGTGGGGACATGCATAAGGAATGGCTCGATTAAGTGGAATTAGTGTTACAAAGCTAAACCGTTGTTGGCCTTCTTTTACGATTCATCTCAACCTTTTTTTCCGCTCTAGCTCTTTCCCTTTCTTTCTATGTTTGCTGCTACCTACTTTACAAACAACCTTGCTGATAGCGAGCATGCATCTCTGTAATCAAGTGTACTTAGGCTAGTCTCAATGCAGGTTTCATGGAGGGTGTCATGCACATTAAATAGGGTGCCACATCAGCAAAATTGCTGACTTGACAAGGTCATTAAATGAGGGAATTTTATGAGATGAGAGATGAGTTTCATCCCCATGAAACTCACAGTTTATAGTCTTGGTAAATCGTGTCATGAAACTATGCGTTGAGACTGGCCACCCTCTCCCGGTTGTCTTGTATACGTGCTAGGATATGGGAACCGCCCCTCTCCTAGAAGCTTGTATGCCCCTACGCAAGCACCTCGCCGGTGCAAGACTAAAAGGAATCACTACCACCATTGGATGTAGCGCACCTAGGCTTGAACCAAAGATAAATCTCTTGTCTCTCTTTCACTAACCCATCGAAGCCACCTAAGTAGCCTCGACACTCTCTTCACTTGCCTAGTGTGTTAGGGACCCCCCGTCTCTAAGACACCGACGGTTTGGTGCACGAGGGTAGGGATCTACGCGTCATGACTCGCTTCATCAAGCTTTGATGGATGAACAACCAACTAGCTTGACCCTGGGCTCCCAAATCCGCTTTAGGAGTCTGAACCTCATTTGTTCAGAGAACAACCATGATCTGGCCTTGTCTCCTTCCACGTTCAGCTGCCACACCGGTGTGGAAGAAGCTGTGCACCACCAAGGAGCCTACCAGGCCCCCGGGTTTGGATGCAGGTGACCAAGGGCCAGAGCGTGATGAACACGCCCCAACTAGGGAGTGTTTCATGTGTGATGACGTGTCCGAGGCTGCCAGCTCCTCCTCGAGCATAGCCCTAGGTGCACGCGCCTCCACCAGAGGAGCAACTCGGGCTGCACGAGGAGGACATCACCAGGGACGTGGGTTGGCGGTCACGAACGACACATTTATACCGTCAACATTCTACCAAAAAGGGAGTAAACTCGACACATTTACATGCATATACATTTACTATTCTCCTGGTTCCACTTGTATTGGAGATTTACATGTTTGTAGGAATTTATAAACAAAACAAGTGGAAAAACACCAAAAGGCGCCATTCAGAAAGCGCATCTAACACATCATTCACCCAATGAAGAAATGGACCAACACGATGCAAAACCGGACCGAGAACCAATGGGGAATAACTTCTCCCTACACTAGAGGCCCACTTGCTAAAGTCGGGCCCAACCAAGCCAGCCAGCCCGGCGCCAAGACGTCGGCCTTGGCACCGCCCCGACCAACCTCGATGTGGTGGTGCAATAACCGCCTAGGAGGGCGAGGCGGCGGTCGGCAACCGGTTCAGGTGTACCTAGATGCCGGGTTGAAGGTGGTTTTGGGGGGGATTGCATTTGCCCCCTCCCATCATCCTATAAGTAGTATCCCTCACTCCTCCACTCACACACACCACTCTTGGAGCTACACACCTCAATCTCTACCTTTTCTCTTCTTCCTTTAGCTACATCTTGTTACGCTTGTTGTAGAAGAGCTACTGTGGGGAGGGCTTGCCTCCTAGAAAGAAGTGCTACTTGGTAATACATATTCTATGGAGAATTCTTATTCAAGTCCTTATTCTCTTATTATAGCTTTTGAGGACCTCGTCCCTAGTTGCGCCGCCTATAGCAAGAACTTCGGCAGTCTTTCCGGTGATCTTCTCGGCAAGCACATGTGTGTGCACGAGAGAAGCATCCCATCCATCAAGATCCAATGACATTTCACCGCCATAAGTTTTGTTAGTTCAAATAAATCTTACACAAACTACAAAGCACCTAAAAGTGAGATACTCACATCTTGATTATGTCATTCTCTTGGGTTGTCTCAAATCCTTGGAAGGCTTGAAGGCGATACACAACAAAATCTTGTGTTAACAGATATGCATCCGGGGAATGGAATACAAGTCGGCGTGTTTCTATTCTTTTCAATTCGATGAAACATTGTGCATTCCCCGACGATTCCAAATCCATAGAAATAAAGTGTACCAAAGAACAAACACAAGAAAAGAGTATCATTTTCACAAGAGAATTTAAATAAGAAAAATTAAATGTGAAAGAAAGGATAGAATATTACTTGTTCATTAACTCATCACCCAATTCACAAGGCTCACAGATTTTAGTTCCTACTTTGATTACTAGCATCAATTTCTTCGGTGCTCGCTTGACCATCGGATCACTCCTCTCCTGAAGGTTTCTCGTTTGATGCTGATGACTCAACATAGGACACAGAAGTAGTTCGTGGCCGCAGGACGTGAGGAGCTTGCCCAATATCCATAGAATCTTCACCGAGAGAAAAGTGGAAATTAGGCTTCGCTCGACATTAGCCGCAAAGACATGCACAAGGATTAAGGATCGAACCGATATCATGCCGAGGTTGGTTGTGGTCTCGCCAAGAAAGCCGCGCCATTGCAAGCCGCCGGTCGCCACGCCCACCTCAGTCCGTATCGCGCGCCGGGCCGCCGCCGTAGGTCCGGGCGATTGGCTCCATCATCCTAGGTTAGGGGTTAGGAGGGAGAGATCGAGATAGTGCGGGTGTCGGGGCGTGCGACTAGCTGAATCGAACAACCGTGGGTGTAGGGTGAGTCCATGAGTGAAGGCCAATAGGCCGTGGGTGGGTCGGGCCGATCTTAGGGTTGTGCTAGGATCCGATAGGTCAATCCCAATGACCGATGGGTCGATGCAAGGTGTGGTGTGAAGACCGTGTCCGTGTGAGAGTGCACCACTCCCTCCCTCGGGTTGTCAATCCCATCGGCGCCATACATGCCTGGCCCACATGCATCGGGATTCGGAGTCAAGTCGCCGGCGATGACCTTTGTCCAATTCTTCCCCTTCGCCTCCGATGGGGACGCAGCAGCCACACCTCCGATGGGGATCACATGACTAATCCCTCCGGGCTAGGAGGATGTCGCCGCGTTTGGAGACGCCGACTAATCTTTGCGTGTTTTCCCACCGGCACCTTCGCTATCACGCACGCTCTCTTGCACACAACACGACATGTAAGACTGAGTCAAACGGGATAATGATAATAAATATAGTGAGCATCTTAGCTGAGCGGGGTCTCACCTCATATACCTTGTCCAATTTTATCAAGGAATGTCCCGATATACCTTGTCCGGGGCTCACCTCGCCATAAGAAGCTTCTCCTAGTTTTGTGAATTTGCCTAATCGGTGTTTTTTTGTTCGAGGTAAGCATTGTCTTAACCAACGTTCTCTTCCCGACATGGAAAAAGCTTGCCTTTCCAACCAAGGTGCACGAGCTCCAATTTTATCAATTAACAAATTCACCTCAATCTTCCTAAGTTTCTAGGGAAATTTCAAGAATTTGTGGGACCCCCACATTATGTATTTGGGTATATTTCCGTCTTTACTATGTTGATTTTGAGGCTGAACGGTCCCCCCAAAAATGCTAGAATCTCATATATAGACTGTCAAGTTCTTCTGTCAATGGATATGCAAAGATGACTGTGTCATCTGCATATAGTGAGCATCTTAGCTAAGCGGCCTTCGGGAGAATCGGTTTCAATACACCCCTATTTGTGCCGCCACCTCTATAATGTGTTGTAGTGGGTCAATCGCTAAGATAAAAAGCATTGGTGATAGTAGATCGCCCTGTCATAGACCTCTAGCATGTTAGATCCTCTCGCCGGGCTGACCGTTGACAATAGTCTTCGAGGAGGTTGGTCCAAGCAAAGCCGCAACCCAATCTCGCCACTTTGTACTAAAACCAAGTGCTTGCAGGAAAGACCAACCAATGGAGTCAAAGGATTCTGAAATATTTAGTTTGATGAATAGTGTAGGTGAAGAAGCTGTATCGCCCTTTGTGCATATAAGAAATTGTCGTGTATACACCTTTTTTTTTTTGATGAATGCATTTTGTGCATGTGACACAAAATCATTAAAGTGGGGTTCAAGGTGATTGGATAGCAGTTTGGTGATTATTTTGGCCACACTATTGATTTTTTTTTTGAGATAGCGGGTATAGCCCGATTTTCATTAAGGTAAGAGAATGGTCAATAGACTTACACATAATTGATACAACAGATTCGCAAGTAATCCAAGGATTACCAACGATGCCCGCAACACGCATACAAAAGCAAGAAACACGAGGGGTGAGGGACCGCCCACCTAACAACCCACAAGATAAGCCTAACATAAAAAGATAACTCAATACCTAGGTAGCTAGTAGTGAATGGATCCATAGATAAAACGACCTCGTGGCAAAGCATGCACCGAACGACCTCGGCCAATCATCCATCAAACACGACGTCGGACTCAAATGCCAATGACCAACGACCAAGACTACGGCTACAACAGACACTAACTAAACCTAGGTGAGGAGATATGTGAAGCTCAATTAGGTGCAACAAGACAAACCGAGCGACCACACAGTGAGTGGATCTGCAGGAGTGCTCAAGCATTGCCTTCGGGAAGAGGATCGACGTCCGCGAACGCCGACAACGCTAGAGAGAGCACCAAAGGTCTTTCGACGCCAACCTACACGACGACCCGCAACTCCACGCGACACCTCGAAGAAGGACAATGGCGCGGTTGCGCCGTTGTTGTCGCATAGCTGGGCTCCAAAGCGATGCCTCCAAGGAGAACACGATGCCAAAGCGCCGCCATTGTTCATCCAGACCGGAGGGGCTCGATCCTAGAACGAGCGAGAGTAGCTTGCACCCTTCTCCGCAACGCCCTTGCCGGTGAGGTGGCTCGACATGTCTGCGGCGCCACCACGGCCACGATGTACACCCGCCCGTACCACCCGAGCTTCCCACCACCACGGTAGCACCGCCACCGCAACGAGCGACGAACGAAGAAGAAGCGGTCGCCGGGCCACCGCCGACAAACGCCCGCACACACCACCATTGTGGCAGCCCCGACACCGTCAGAACCCAGCCCGTCCCGCGCCAGGCCCCGAGCGGCGCGGTCAGGGCCGCCCGTCGGAACCAGCCCACGAGGGGACGGGATCCAGCCACGGGGGGGGGATCCGCCGGCAGGCCGACGCCACAGGCCGCCGCCAGAGCGGGGAAGAAGCAAATCCTACTAGGTAACTGCCGGATCCAACCCCCGAGGGTCATGAATCCGCGCTGGTCGGCCGCCTCGCCGGGAGGACGCCACAGAAGAGGAGGGTGGCGGTGGAGGGGGAGGTGGAGCGTTCGTGGGGAGGAGGGGATGCGAAAATCAGCCACACTATTGACAAGGTAATGGGCCTGTAGTCTGATATCGTTATGGCAATTTGATTCTTCGGCAAGAGCACAATGTTCGCTTCATTTACTCGATTGCTTGTGTCAAGTTATCCTTTATGATTCTTTAGAAAAGACTATTTAGCCCATTAGCCATCCGACCCCGGTGTCGTTTATGACGGAGGCAATTCAGGTCCTCCAAGCTGTGATGAGAATATCCTAATTCTTGTAATGTTATGTGATGATTTTGTAAACTGTATGTTATTTCCATGGGAAATAAGGTGCGAAGTTTCATAGGATATGCAAGTATTAAAGGTGTGTTAGCTGTAATAAATTCGCCGCATGTCTAGCAAAGCATGGCGCACTGCTAAACAAGCTGATTTATCGCACACATGACGTGACGACGAACAGCAAACAACTACCTTGACGACTAGCTACAGAGCTACAGGATTTGGTGTAGCCTATCCTAGCGCCATATATAGCCGAGCTACGGCCGCGTCTGCTTGATGCTCTCCTTGACGTCCTCACCGACCTCCTTGGCCTGCTCCTTGGCAATGCGGCCGGCCTCCTTCACCTCCTCCGCGGCGCCCTTCACCTTCCTGCCGACGTCCTCCGCCTTCTCCGCAGCCCGGCTCACCGGGTCTTCACCTATCGGATCATCTTCATCAGCTTTCGGCGGCCTGTCCACCTCCTCCGACCCCGTCGCGGGAGCCGCGTCGCCGTTGTTGACGGCGGAGGTGAACGCCGCGTGGTAGTACATCTGAAAACAGAGTGCATCCACGAGGGGACGACGACGACAGAGCAGAGCACACATCAGTCATCAACGTATAGTATGTATATACATGGTCCTCTGAACGGGAGGAAAGCAGGAAACGACCTGCGTGAGAGAGACGGCGGCACGAGCGCTTGTGGCGGCGTTGGCGTGGCTGGTGGCCAGCGGTGAGCATTTGGCGCCGGCGGCGCGGCCGATGAGCGAGGATCCGAGCACGCGAGAGGCCATCGAACCCAGTCGTGGACGGAGTTGGGAGTTCGTGCAGTGGTTCGCTGTACGCCTGTACGTGCAGCTTTGTACTCGGCACCGCGCTGCAGATCAGATCACCCACCGTGTGATATGCACGCACGTAGCCACGTAGGCAGCAGGGTGTCGTTGCCTTGTTGGTGTGTCGCGCGCTGCATGCTACACGTGTAGAGAGTTCAGAGACTTGTTTGATTTCCTTCCGTGTGCGGTGGCCGCTTAGCCTGAACTTGAACTCGTTACTCGCCGGACACCAGCACTTGCTGGGCCGTCCTAACAGAGCGTGCGTTGGTTGGGAACAGAATGGGCTGTACGTAGGCCATGCTCAGAAGTCTGCGCTCGGATGCCGGATGGGCCACCTACTACTACTAGGCCTCCAGCCCAGGAACCTCGCCGCCCTTCTCCGCGTGTGGTGTGAAACTGAAAGCGCGCGGCTCCCTGCATCGGGATTCGGGAGTCAAGTCGCCGGCGACCTCCGACCATTTCTTCCTCGGCCGCCTCCGATGGGGACGCAGCAGCACACACACCTCGGTCCCGGCCCCGGCGAGCGCCGTGGGGAACCGACAGGGCCGGCCACATGAACCTCACCCGACTGATGACCATTGACATTGAGATACGGAGTAGTATATTCAGATCTGCGACGTGACATGATCACATGACTAATAATCCCTCTGGGCCAGGTCAGGAGGATGTCGCGTCCGGAGACGCTGACTAATCCCGCGCGCTTTCCCCACCGGCCGGCACCTTCGCTGCCTGTCACGTACTCCTACGTACGCTCCCTTGCACACAGCATGCATAGTAACATGATTGTGTAAGACCGAGTCAAACGGGATCCTGCAATAAATTAAACCGAGCGAGCAACAAGACCAAGGTTGGTTTATTTGGTTTCGAGCACTAGCATGCTTGCGCCAGCCAGGAATGAAATGGATCAGGGAGCTCGGCGCTGGCAACAGGAACGTAAACGTCACCACCAGTTCTTCTTCATCAGGAACCACAAGGAATCGAGGCATGCAGCCATGGACGTACGGCAGCCTGCAACAAATTAAACCTAGCTACATTAACAACGGGTAGGGTCGATCGAAGCTTCTAAGCCGAAGCGGAAACAACACGCCACGCACGCACGCACTCACTCGCAGCTAGTCGCAGGCAGAGGCGTGCCGGGTCGTTCGAAGCTTCCAAGACGAAGCGGAAACAACACGCCGCGCACGCACGCACTCGCGGCTAGTCGCAGGCAGAGGCGTGCCCGATCGATTCGTTGGGGGCGGGATCGAGGGCCATGCTTGCATGTGGAGGCGTCGCCGCGGCATGTGCCCGCCGTCGATTGGATTTGGTTCAGATTTCCCGGTGCCAATGCCAATGGCAATTGGGGGGCACCGAACGGAAACCACACCAATCACGTTGTTGGTTGCTGTACCATACCATCCCTGCATCCCACTGATCCATCGATCGACGATAGCGGAGCCACCAACTAACTAATCCTGGGGTGGTGGTCCATCGATGCCAAACCAATTGATTAATGGGCAGGGCACCTGGGATTAGCGACACCGCCAGGACATGCCGGGCCCCTTGTTTCGCCACCTCTGCGTGTGAACCTGCTTGCATTATCCTATGGTCACCGGCACGGCACTAATCGCCCGCACGCCGTCGTGCCACGGGTTGGGTTAGGTCCAACAACTAGGAGACAAGACAACCGAATGGAACGGAAGGGAACCCAACCTTGCCCGCCCGCAGTTGCAAAGCGAGGCTCAATCCATTGCTAGAGCTAGCTACACCCAATTGGCGTCCTCGCCGATTCTTTTCTTTCTCCAACTTGATCGGTTTGTGTTTTTATTCTTTGCGGGCTGACTCCACAAGGAACCAATCATCCATCTTGCAAGTCTTGCTGAAGCTCAAACTAGAATATTTTACTACATTAGTTGAAATCATTCATTCATTCACTTTGTCCATATTCAACCTCCACCCTCCCAAGCATGTACAAATTTTCAACTTGATTAGCCCTGGTTGTTTCAATCATCTCATGCCTTTTCTTCTTAGAAGTAGAGAAACTAAGATAATTGTATTTTTAACACCGGGGCGTGCAATAAGAAGTAAAACTCTTTTGGAAGGCAGAAGCTTATATCAAAAAGATGAAATTGAGCCTAAAAGTAGATCAGTTTGAGGACTAAAATGGTCACTTTAAAAGTTCAAGGATCGATGAGACTGAGCCTTGAGTTGTTCAGGGACTAAAACGGCTATTCTGGTATTGTGCCTTCCATAATTCTGCATGTTCACGATGGGTGTGTTAAGCTCAAGTTTTTGTGAGAATTGAGATGTCACAAAACTTTTTTAGGGACTTTTCATGATTATATTTCCATGATTAAATTATTACCGATGCTACGGAAACGTCTCAAATAATGAGTTTTTTTTTTTTTGTAACATACGATTTCATGCCAACTTGTGTTAGGAGAGAGAGGAAGATAAAAGATGATTTCTATCGATTGGACCAATTCAAAGAAGTTTTGGGTAATAAATCGAGTTCACTTTTCCCCTAGAATGTCGACTAGACAAAAAGAAATTCTCTTGCTGGTAAAATGGATTTAATTTCCCCATTTTTAAAGACAACAAAATGAAAGATAACATGCTTTAGTTTCAACAAGATGCAACTTAGCCGCGTGATGTCATAGTGCTTCAATTATAGTAAAACTTTGTTTTAACTATGATGTAAAATATAAAGTTAGAAATGACTCTATTCTACTCTCGTACGGTATTCCTCAAGTATAATTAAACCTCATAATTTACTTCACCACTGGTTTCTTAAAATGGCCATTTTCACCATTACATATGACCAAGTAGTAGGCAATGCTCTATGGCCATATCTATGTCACCCTATGATCAAGTCTTAAGAGAGAGACACACTTAGAGGCAATAATTAAAAGGACTAAGAAAAAAAAACATTAAGGACTAAGAAACACTCATATATTCTATAGCCCCTAACTCACTCCAATATGCTCGCATGATAATTCAAGTAGACAAACATAGAATATAAAATATGAGGATTAATCTAGTTCCATGAAACCAGGTTTAACTAAACTATAATGAAGCAAAGAGGTATTATAGGAGTATAATGGGTTCATTTTAGAATCATATTTTTAAAACATTTAATAATATTGGATTCCTAAAACTCCGAGCGAACGTCCAGAGTGAGCTAAAGACGAGATGAACAAAGAAGATTTTTTTTTTCAATCAGACATCATCATAGTCATATTATTGGTATATGTATATTTGAAGTAGACAAACAATGCTAAAACCATGCTAGTTTCTTAAGCTAAGGGTTTGTTTAGCTCCCATCACTTCTCGCTCAGCCGCATTTGTGGCTAGCCGCAAGTATGGCAAAGAAAGACAACGCCAAACTTTTGGCAAGTCGACGCTGAAATAAACTAACAACACGTAAGCAAAGTTTGGTGCTCCCTGCTTTCGGGTTGTGATGCAAATGGTAGCTAAGGTTAGGTGCGACAAGCCGTGGCGAGGGAAGGTAACCAACCAAACACAGCCTCAACCGCACTCAGTTACAGTCCAAACCACTGTCATTGTCTATTTTCATCATCAACCAAAAGCCCAAACCACAATGGCAAAAAAAAAAAAAAAAAAAAAAAAAATGATTCAAAGCGAACTAAAAACAAAAAAACGGCCTCAACCTCGACCCCTAATTGCTCCGCGTTGTTGTTGGACGCGGCGATTATTTAATCCAAAGCAGCAGCTTCCTTTTACTGATTCCAACCCTGTGAGCTCTGGCACAGCTAGTCCACCTCCTCGCCCTTTTTTCTCCTCCTCATCTCCTCCTCGCTTTCGCTTCGCCGTTCCAACGCCCCCACGAACATAAAGGCCAAGAAGTGATGGTAGTGGAGTAAAACCACGCGCCCGAAGGGAGAGGGACAGGTTGGTGGAAGACGGACGCGCACCCGGGTGGAGAGGAGACCAGCGGGAGAGAGCTCCTGCGGCGAATTCGGGCTGCGAGTGCGCCGGTTCAGGCGGCCGCCGCCGGTGGAATTGTGGCTGACGAGGTGTCCTGTTGGTGCGGCGGGTGTTTGCGAGTTGGGCCGTCCCGGTTGGTGAGCGAGCCAAGGTGTTGTTGGGAGCGTGGATCTGGACGGCGGCGGGCGATGGGAAGGAAGGACTAAGGCTCGATTGGAGGGAAAGACGCGATCTTGGGGGTTCCCATGGGCGGATGCTTCTCGCAGGAGGAGCACCGGCTCCAGAGCAGGCCAGGTTCGTGTTCCATGCTTGTCCTACTCCCCCTTCATGTATATTTTACTGTGTGTATATATCCGTGAGTCCGGTTTAGGTGTGGTTACCTGTGGAATTTGGTTGTGGATTAGCTATCAGTTGCTTATGGATTTTGGTAGAATCACCTTAAGAAGGGGGAAGTAATGGATTTTGATTATTTGGAATGCCCGATTGTAGCATGTTGCTATCTGTGCTTGTGACCTCACATAACAAGTGATGGGATGTCCCATGCATAGCCTTTTGGCGCAAAATTTTCATATTCAATGTTGTATATTCATGCTATATAGTGCCCGGTTTCTTCTGTTCGCTCAAACTTTGCATACTGTAATTTTGCTCATTGATGTCCTGTGGGAGACATGCGATACAATAATAGGCACATGCGTTGCTTATAGAATTGCATTCTGGGACAAGGCCTACTCTAGGGGAAGAATGAGACTTCACCTCATATTTGGTACCTGCAAGCAGGCCGTGCTTGAACAATTGTGGTAACTTGACCTTCAATTGATTCTTGACAAGTTACTCAAAGATGTGTCTCAAATTAATCCTGAAGACAATTAATGTATAAAGCAAACTTTGATAATGGGCAGTTCGGCTGTTCTGCTGATATCGTCAAGAGTTTTAGTAGAAATTGCTTTGTCCAAAAATGCAGGGGAAGACATGACGTGTACTATCCTGCTTATGCTATCTTGTGACCATAAATGCTCTCTTAAAACCATTTTAATCTTCCATTAAGTTCATTATGACTTGTGCAGTTATGCTTATGCCTTTTTTTTTGCGAGTAGCCTTCTTATTGGCATGATGCACAATACAGTTCATTTGCATGCACGTCATGAACTGATGTGAATAAAAAAAAGGGAGTTGTCTACAGGGACTGAAGGATTGATGCTTGCATCTTAAAGAAATGCATTGACTATATGTACAAGCTTTGATCCTCTCCTGATGAAGTTACTTCTAAAATTTCTATCAGCTGAAGCTGTTGGACCAGACGGACTGCGGAAGTCTAAATCTGATTCTAAAGCTATAGCAAGTGTTCTTGCTCCTCCAAAAGATGTGGTGGACCTGCAAGTAGAAGGATATGGAAATGTGAATATTTTCACATATGACCAATTGAGAGCAGCCACAAAAACTTCCGACCAGATCAAATTCTTGGAGAAGGTGGATTTGGAGTTGTTTACAAAGGTGTAATTGATGAAAATGTTAGAGCAGGTTTCCCATCCAGACAGGTTGCTGTGAAAGAACTAAACCCAGAGGGATTTCAAGGGGACAAGGAGTGGCTGGTAAGTATCATTGTTCTGTTCCTGTTTCTGAACCTTTATTTGGTAATGTACATTGAAAAGAATTCTTTTTGATTTGCCCATGTGAAATCTTCATGATCTTTGAAGACTTAGTGATAACATTTTTCTTTGTAGTCTGTATTGGATAGCCATTTTCCTTTCTTACATTTTAAGAAATAACTTTCACATCGCACTAGAGGTAGAAGAGTGAAATCTAGGCTGAAAATCTACTTGCAATTGTTGGAGCACTAATGGTTTTCTGATGTATTTCCAGGCAGAAGTCAACTATCTTGGGCAACTTAGTCATCCAAATCTTGTTGAACTGATTGGCTATTGCTGTGAGGGCTCACATAGACTGCTTGTCTATGAGTACATGGCTTGTGGAAGCCTTGAAAAGCACCTTTTTAGCCGTAAGTTCTAACCGCTATTTGCACTACCTCTTTAACACTCATTGTTCCTCATAGTGTAGGGCCGTAGGGGTCTATCATTTTTGCCTTTGGACAAATATCAGTAGGAAGGAAATTGGTATTAGTTTCAGTTTAATCTCATCAATGACTATTGTGCATGGTCGCTTAACTCCAGGCACCCAGCCATCTACACTAGAAATGTGATCTCCAAATTTAGGGTTTGTTTTGAAATGATAGCTGGTAGTATTTGTTTGAACTTGTGGAAGTCTTTGGATCTAAGTAGCACTTCAATTTATGTACTAAACCCTGTAACAAAGCTGTCCAGGCCATCGTATGTGATCAGAGTTTTTATGGTAACCTGATTATTAAGAAAATGGAATTTAATATATATTAGTAGATGAATGTCAATAGTTACTGTGCCAGCATTACAGTGGATGGTAGTCTCGTATGTGCTTGAGTCTAATTTTCAACGTCATTGATTGATCTGAAAAGCACACTTGCTATTTTCCCCTGTAAGAGATGTTCATATTCAAGTGGTGATGGTGATAGGAAAATATGCTAATCAAGCTTCACATATTTGATTGTTAGTTATATAACATTTTCCATTTCTACAGGGCATTCCCATTGATTTTATCTTGCCTGTAACATTGCAGGGGTTTGCCTTAATATGCCATGGTCAACACGGATGAAGATTGCATTGGGTGCTGCAAGGGGTCTCGAAAGTACCTTCATGGAGCTGAGAGATCCATCATTTATCGAGATTTCAAGACATCAAACATCTTGCTAGATGCGGTTCGTGTTTCATATATTATTTTCCAAATGTGTTGATAGTATTGCTGTATTCTTTATTTCAACTACATGTTTAAGGTTGTTTCTATATAAAAGCTTCTTTCATTACCTACCAAATTATATTTTGTAACATATTTTCCAAGGTTATTAATGCCTCGCTCAAGTGCGAAGCTGTTAGGTGTCACCATAGTGGCAAGGTGTCTTCCGTCGCCTCACACACACATGCTGTCGCCTGCTTGATTGTGCATCTCCCACTCAATTCTGCCTTTTGCTCGATTCCACTGCTGCTGCAAGCTTGATTTCTTCCACCCCTGCTTGCCAATCGCTCAATCAGGAAGGGGATTGTGGTGGTGGTTGGTCTGAGGGCGCAGGACAGTGACGGAAGTGAAAGGTTGTCAGTGGCGGTGACACATCTGGAGAAGGACAGAGGTTGGAGCAAGAGACAGGGCCAGGGGTGGAGGCGGAGGCAGAACGGCGGCTCTGAGAATGAGAGAGCGGGAGATGCAAGAAGCAGGGTGACGGCGCTATATGCCTCTGGTGTAGGGGAGGGGCACATGGGCTGCCTGGTGGGCTGGCCAGCCCACTTCTTAGTTCTTACTCCTCATTTCTTCCTTCCTCCGTTTTCTTTGCTTTTCTCCTTTTCTTCCTCCTTCATGCTGATGTATTGCATTTCCTTACCCCTTGGTATGGTGTTGCCTTGCCTCACTTGCCAAAGCGGTAAAGGCGGTATTGAGTTGCCATGCCTCGCCTTACTGCCTTGATAACCATGATATTTTCACTGCTGAACAGCGATGTGGGATGCTATGAGCCTGTGACACATTATGTCTATATATCACAATGTGTTTATCTCAACACCCCGCGCACATGCAATTTCATTTACTGAGCCTCCAAAATACATCCATGTTTTTTGAGGCTAGTAAAGATACTTAATTACTTTTGCCTTTCCCATCTTGTAGAAACTTTTTTTTTATAAAGGAAGCTTTTATTACTTTCTCAAGAGCAATACACCAAGTTGATACAAAGCTTTGAAAAAAAACCACTTCCGGCTTCTGCTTTTCAACAAAATGTTGCACAAGGAATGCTGATCTAAGTTTCTCACTGCAGATCTTGATATGTACTGTTGATAGCTTCTCATTGCCACTCTTTACCGCTCTTGCAGGATTACAATGCTAAGCTTTCAGACTTTGGTCTGGCAAGAACAGGTCCTAGTGGAGACCAAACCCATGTGTCAACTTCGGGTCATGGGAACTTATGGGTATGCAGCTCCAGAATATGTCATGACTGGTAAGCTAGGGTTTCTTATCATCAAGCAAAAGATTTGAGGATAAAAATGAACTTGTCCCCGAGAATGAATAGACACTCATGTTACTTGACTTAGTCCAATTGTTAATCCTCAATCACCCATTAACTTGATGCAGGTCATCTGGCGGCACGAAGTGATGTTTATGGCTTTGGAGTTGTGCTTCTAGAGATGATTATTGGAAGAAGGGCTGTGGACAAGAGCCGTCCGAGCCATGAGCATAACCTAGTTGATTGGGCACGGCCCCTCCTCGTCCATAACAGGAAGCTGTTCGAATAATCGATCCAAGAATGGAAGGGCAATACTCCAGCAAGGCTGCCATTGAGGTGGCAAGCCTTGCATACCGCTGCCTGAGTCAGAACCCCAAAGGGCGACCAACCATGACCCAAGTTGTTGAGACCTTTGAGGAGGTGCAGAACATGCCCGAATGCCAAGACATACTCCTCCAGAACAGTATCACAGGTGCCGTGACACTCTATGAGGTCCCAAAGGAGCCTGCAGACAGAGTTGAGTTGGAGAAGGCCAAGCAGGAACCAGCAGTAAAGACTGCCGCAATGCCGCCCGTGAATGGAAAGCCAGTCCCCAGAGCAGGCGAACACGGCCTGGGAATGGCCGGAGCAAGAGCGAGCCATCGTTGGAGTGTAAGATGTACATCCCGTCACCAGACTCTGACGGACAGCAGCTCGGCCTGGAACTCGCATCCCCAATAAAGGACCCTCCTGATGAAGATTTGTACAAGATATAACACCTGAGCAGTTTTTTTGCAACAACATGAGCCCACGTTGCTCACCTTTTGTGCCGCCACCCCTGTTCTCAAAGATCAGTCAGTTATAAATTTTTTTCTCTGATGGCCACAGGCCACGCTAGGTTTCTTATTCTTCCGATTAGCAATTGTATGTAGAGAAGAGTTGTGATGGAAAGCATGTGTGAGTGCCTGCCAACCTGATACACTTCTTTCTGGGGGGATTTCCACTCCAAAAATGGAAGTGGAGAGATGTGTCCTGACAATTGGTGCCGTTACCCGTCTGTTGAGTTACTTGTAAAGATGCTTGTTCTTGGTTGTAATCTTGAACAGTCCTGCGGGAAATCAACACCATCATGGAAATTGATAGATTAGTCATTGTGTTGTCAATTTGTTCAAATCTCAAAGAGCGCCTCCCTGTTTATGTTTTGGCACAGAGTGGTAAGAGCATCTCGTGGAGACTGTATACCTTGATACAACGAAATAAGCCGCCACCGTGAAATAAGTGGAAAAAAACGGGGCCTTGGTTCTTCTAGAGCTGTCTCTGTTTTTTTTTTTTTTTTTTTTTTCTTTTCTCTTTGCTATAGGTATTCAGACTTGTTTAGGTTGTTTGGTTTCCATAAGTTAGGTGACTAAAATCAGTGACTTATAAATCCTCGCTGACTTATAAGTTGTTCTATGCATAAAAAATAGAAAATGCGGTGACTTACAAGTTTAAAGTAGGGGTGTACAACTTATAGCTTATGTCTTATATGACTTAATAAGTCACCACTGTTTGATAAAATAATTCACTTATTTCACTTAACTTATAAGTACTCCGTAGGTGATTTATTTAGAACCAAACCAGGCATGAGACATAACACGGTTTATAATGGCCTTTTTGTTTTTTTCTTAATGTATCGTTTTGGCTTTCTCTATTTGCTAGTATGTTTAGAAAAATAGCGTATGTAATTTCGAAATAAAAGCTTTATAATTATTTTTTTTTAGACAAAGAAAGCTTTATAATAATTTGAAACGAATTGAGTAGTTTTTTCTATTTTTCGTTTCGCGAAAAAAACTGACATGTGGGCCATTTTGCGAGAGCAAAGAACAAATCGGCTCAAACTTTCAGCACATGCTCGCCAAGTTCCGTCCCCTCATGGCGACGGCGGCGGCGAAGGCAAGGGCGCCGCCGGCTGTGACGGCTTCCACAGCGGCAGCGGCAGCGGTGGAGCGGGACGAGCACGTGCACTACAAGCACACTGATGCGTGCCACCAACTCCGGTGGACAGCCAAGTAACGCCCCCTTCCTTTCTCCTTTCCCCTTTCTTCTTGCATCTCGCCTGGTTTTCTCCTCTAGCGCTTAGGGCTTTGTTTCTGATCCATAGAGCTTTGTTGGTTGATGGGTTTGGCAGGGAAAGCTATGAGTACATGTACGCGCGGCCGTGGAGCAGGGTGGTCGACTTTATGCCGAGCTCGTGCGCGCTGGCGCCAGGGCAGCTGGGCTCGCCAAGCTATTTGGGAAAGATGAGGTAAGAACAAATATTTTGGCATTGCCACCAGCCACCCTATGATAGTCAGTCTTTTGATTTTTCTTACTTTCTCGATAGGGATGAAGGGAGAGAAATGTCCATTTTTTGTTTGACAATTATCTATATTGTGCCGAATTGTAATGTCGTCCAGTAAATTGATCTTCTTTCTTAGGCAGTTTGATGATTGAATCAAGCCATACCAGTATTGCACGATTAAAATTTGAATGCATGGCCTGTTACTCTAGATTTGCCTATACTGGAAAAGCTAAAGAAGGTACAGGATCACCTGGGATTTAGATTGGTGTGTAGGCCAGATTTTCGAAAAAAAAGATGTTAGTTGGCTTATTATTCACATATTTTGAATCTGAGAAACTCATTTAGGTTTTACTTCACAGAAAGATTACACCCTTTATACTGCTGGAGAAAATTATCTAACACCATCAGAAAAATCAGCGGCAACTACTTCCTCCAAAGAGCGTGGAGGAAGATGGGAGAGAGTAACATTTAAATTTGTTATTTCGTACCATGGGGATCGTTTGATGGCTGGCAAAAACAGCCTGGCCTCAATACTGTTCAAGGGTAATTTTGTTCGACCTATTACTCTTCACTTCATTCACATCTAGTGATGGAAAACAATCACTGGGTACTGTTTTTTTAAAACTTCTTATTGATTTTCAGGTTAGTGGAGAAACATCTTGGACAATTTGTTGATGAGCGAAAAGCTAAGCAACTTGAAGCAAGATCTTTGCCAATAGAAGGCTGTGCAGTTGTTGCTGGGCGCACTGACAAAGGGGTGACCGCTCTTCAGCAAGTTTGCTCATTTTGTTAGTTAACCTTGAGAATGCATATACTGTCACTATCATTGTTGTTTTTCCTAATTCTGTCACATTATTAAATTTATTATGCAGCAGATCAACATCTATGGGTTGACATTTGTTTATTTGGCACTTCTTCTTTTTTTTTTTTGTTCTATTTTTTTAATTAGATACATGGAGAAAGGATGTCAAATCAGGAGATATAAAATGTGCAATAAACGAGGCTGCTCCAGATAAGCTAAAACCTTTGCATGTGTCAGAGGTATATTTTTATCTTTTTGCGAATATGCCAATGCACTTAATATTGATGCTGTTAGTGGCATTCTATTGTGTCATTTAATCATACAACAGTACTAGAGCAGTTTATTTTGTTGGTGAAAGTTGTGAGAATGCCAGGACCTCAACCATAAATGATGCCATGCTCGGTATTAACTTATGACACAATTTGCAGGTTGCACGTGAGTTTCATCCTAATTTTGCAGCGAAATGGAGGAGGTACATGTATATATTTCCTCTTGATGGGGATGCTAACTTGATCTTAGAGGAAGCACAGTCGCCAAAAGATACTAGAGAATTCTGAGACACAATATAAAACCTCGAAGCTTTGATGTGGCTAAGGTTGATGAAATTCTTAAAACACTTTCTGGAAAGACATTATCCTACAAGATGTTTGCACGTGATACACAAGCTTCACGAAGTGTGTAAGTTTCATCCAACCACAAGTTCATAACATTTGCATTTATAAGTACAAAAAATGGGTTCTTACAGATTAATCTCTAGAGGCTTTATTTCCTGATCCTGATTCCTGACATAGATGTTCATCAGAACTGTCTGAAAATTGTCAATACTTTTTCTTGAAAGAGAGTTATGTATCTTTATATTAAGAAGAAAAAGGGGCAACAACCCTTAGAACACACACCGACACCCATGTTTCTGAGATTACATTCATGCCCTTTTCTGAAATTGTCTACCATAGTCATCACTACCTGGCAATATGCTCTATTTTTGTGGGAATGCATGTCTCTATGTTGGCAGTGGCACTTGTTCTGAAGGTCATTAAAGTAACCACTTCTCACAATATTCTATTTTTTTTTTCAGTGGCCCACCTACAGAATGTTTCATGTTCCATTCCCGAGCTGCAGTGGCCAAACTACATTCTACTAATGAGGTGAGAGCAGATTATTTTGTCTCTAATTGTTGAATGGAATGCAGTTATCAACTGAAGAGCTATGTAGCATTTGCTTGCTGTGAGTTAGTTACTCTATAAATGTGTTGCAGTAATACTGGTGCTACGAATTTTTCTTTTTGCTGATCCCAGAACAAATGAATATCTGGCTAAACCTGGATTTTTAGTTACCACTGTTGAATACTTTGATCCAATACTTTCAATACCACCTACATGTTTATGCTTTCAACTAAAAATGTTATGTTTGGTTTTTGTTTCCCCTTTCCGCTCAGGATTACAAAGAAGGTATGATGGTCATGTGTGTTGAGCTAGTTGCTAACAGGTTTCTACGCAAGGTAATATAGCAAGCTGTGATGTGACCTTCTGTGTTCTGGCCTGTGCTTCATTATCATGACTACTAGTTCTCACTATATTTCAATGTACAGATGGTCAGGGTTCTTGTCGCTACTGCCATAGAGAGGCTGCTGCTGGTGCTGGTGATGATGCTTTGCTTAAGTTAATGGAAGCCACTGACAGACGTGCCACAGCACCTCCGGCACCACCAGAGGGCCTCTGCCTTGTAGATGTCGGTTACGAAGATTTTTACTAAACAGAGGTGCTACATAGTTGATTAAAGAAACGCATTGAGTTTTTGTGTCCGTGCCTTTTCTTGGAAAAGGGGCCCAAAAAAACGTTATTCCATATCTTTTTGTTAGAGGAATACAAGATCCATGGTTGAACAATTGAGGAATTTGATTACTCCAGGTTGCTGACGAGATAACAAAGCCTCTCTGTTTAGATTTTGGCCCTATATCTACATGCTTGTTCACTCCGAACATAACCAATTCCACACCATTCTTGTATTCACCAATTGAAAATTTGAAGCTGGCTTATATAGGAGAGAGCAGTAACGTTGGGCCCATGCTGAGGTGGAAATCAAATTGAAACATATAGGATTTCTGAAGTTAGCACTGCAATTATCTGTCAGGTTTGCACTTGAGCAAATAATTGCATAAATGACCTGACATTATCTGTCAGGTTTCCACTTAGAGCAAATAGCTGCATAACATGCTGCACGTGTTGTTTTGGTCAGCAGCGCCTTTCGCTCTATATGTTTTTTCTCTCTCAGGGCCCGTTTGGCTTCACGGAATTTGGAAGAATTGAAATCTAACTTACTAAATTAATTTATTTAGTTTGGAATTTAAGATTTAAACTTTCCAAAAGTTACAAATAAGCCTATCTCAAATTCGTAGGGTGGGAGATAGTGAATTGAATTCCATTATTCGACATGAAACACCCTTTTGAGATAGAGCTTATTTGTGAACTTTGGAAAGTTATAAAATCTCAAATTCCAAACTAAATAGCTTAATTTAGTAAGTAGATTCCAATTCCTCCAAATTTCAGGAAGCCAAACGGGCCCTCAGTGTTTTTCCACCGGACTATTGTGCTACATCGAGTTTCAGTTGTGCATTCGGTAAATGGTGTGTGATGCGAAATTACGGCAGAATGTGCAGGAATACTTCATGTCGTGTCGAAGTGACGAAGCCATGCTGTTGTTATTAGTCGGCTATTTTTGGTTACTATGAGTCGCCTTTTTGTAATTTGTGTTTTTAATATAATTTAGTTTAATCATTTTTTGTATAACTAACTAGCACTAGCTCTACAAATGTCTGTTATCTTCAAACTAATGGACAACTGAGATGAAACTGCAAAACAAGGTGATGGACAACTATAATTAAACTAGGAGGACTCTCGTGGCGTTCTCTTGGTAAGAAGAAGGAATACAAATAAGTTTAGATGTGAACCACTAAGAATTTGGAGATGCATTTGTATGTTGCTAGTAATGTAGGAATATATTCAAAAATAATATAGATGTATTAGCACAATTGCAGAGATTGTATCCATTGTCATATACCGTATAGATTATTTAAATTAATGTCTCAATTATGAAGTGAAGTAATATTGAACAGAATATTTAAATGGGTTGGATACAACATTTGTTAATGTAATAAAAAAGAAGATAATCATTTATTTTAGGAAGTGCTCGGTAGCCAATTGGATGCCTTCAATTGTTTTGTTGACGTCTGATATTAGGATGAACTTAAAAGGTCACCTGTGTTAAGAGAGCGTAGCATGTATATGTTAGATATCAGAGTTGAGTAAAAAGAACTGTATATGTTAGATATCAGAGTTGAGTAAAAGAACTCATACCTATGTATGCTAGCCGGGGCATAGAAGCACGGTCTCGTCTAGGGCTTTTCGGCCAGATTCGTGATGCAAGCCAGGCGACCACAGCCATGAGGAGGAAGAAATGGATTTTCTCCGTTGTCCATAACATTGGAACTTACAAATTTATAAAATTATCAAAACTTTTAGAACGTATAAAATAAATCAATGGCAACAATTTCCGTCCAAGCACATCATATGTCACATACGAATGGTATATATGTTTTTGAGAAAACCTGATTTAATTTGAAGATCTAACAGCTCAATAATGCATGGACTCAAGAAATATGACACATGCACCAATAAACCCGCACAAAATCAGAGTAATAGCAGATGGCGTAGATCTTGATCATTTGGAAATTGAAAATATGGACGGAACAAAACACAAAGTGGCACCTTGGGATTGGGATGATAATATGAGGGTACATCCACATGGATCGGAGTGTACTGTAGTATGCTATATATAGTACATAGAAGACAATGCACATGAGGGTAGCGAGGAACATGGAAAGGCTGGAGGAGAAAATACACGGACACAGTAAGTGGGTTAATTATGGCAGCGTTTCTGAGTTCTGGACGTGAAGTGGAGGAATACGGATGGTGGACGTTGATGGCTGATTATTCTTACGGTAACTGCTCATGGGTGCCGGAGGTGGATGCATGTGGGCCAGGAGAGGATGATGACGTGGAGGGCTGTGGATCGAGAGAACTCCTAAGTGGGGGTTTCCCATATAGAAGTTTTAGATTCACAAAGACAGAAAATCGACAATTAAAATAAAAAAAAAACAGATCGCGACACAGATTTGAAAAACGACAGACTGCAAATATTATGAACTTTGAAAGGGATACCTAGCTAATTTGATTAAATCAACCTTAATTATCAACTGAGAAACATTTAAAGCAGAATTTGGCTTTAAATTTGAAGCAACTATATGAATGAACAAACTAGAATTTGCGTAAAAAGAAGCGCAAATCGAACAGATTAGCTTTTTTTTTTTTGAGATTAATCGAACAGACTAGCTAGAACAAGCGATCTACGTACTCCATGAGCAGATCTACGGGCAACCACACTAGAAGGCCCAGGCATCCCCGCGGCGCACCTCGTCCTCCTCCTGGGGCGTGAGTTCGCTCGGAACCCCGAACATCTTTCGTATCTGCTCCACCGTCTTGCCCCCGATCATGTCGGCCATGGTCTGGCAGGTGAGCTTCAGTGATAGAAAAAATCTTTTCAGGCGGCGGTGAACTTGTTCACGATTAATGAATGCAAACAAGAACAAAAACACGACACAAGTAATTTTGGTGCTGTGCAAACCGCTAGACTTTTCTCAATGTATTAGCAGCTATTTATACATGTCTTGATCCTAAAATAGGAAAGCTAATAAAAGGAAAAATAACAGCAAGCTAATCTTGCGTCGGGAACAAAAGCAAGCTAGCCTTGCCATACGTGCATGCACACATTACATATACCATACAGAGACTTTCTAAATTAACCTCTACGCTATCTCTATGGCAAAGATAATAACGGAACTCAGGATTACATTGTCTTGCTTACATTTCACCCCTAAGCCCGAAGTTCCTCGCCGATCTTGACGACTCCAGTTTTACACGTAGTTCCAGAAGCGATCTCGTGAGAGTGGCCCGTCGATATGTCGGCAATCTGCTCCTCAGATGCAAGCGTGCTCAATGTCCATCTTCCCATCTCCAACACATTCCCGAATGAAATGATATCTCACATCTATATGTTTACTTCGGTCATGGAAAACGGGATTCTTCTGAGGGCTATAGCCGACATTGGCTATCCATCTTCAGCAGGAAAGTTGTGCGCCGCTGCGCTCTTCAGCGCAAGCAACTGCGCCAACCATACACCTTGACAGCCGCCGTAGTCCCCGCAATATACTCAGCTTCAGCAGGATGATAACGCGACAACCTTTCTGCCTTCAGGATCGCCAAGTCACGGGGCAGAGCCGAGGAAGAACAACACGCCCGTGGTGCTCTTCCCTTGTATCAATGTCGCCGCCCATGTCGGCGTCGTACACGAGCAGCTTTAGCTCCTTGCCACCACGCTTGTAGTAGCAGCCATAGTCGATCGTGCCCCGCGATGTAGCGTAGAATCCGCTTCACCGCGTTGAGGTGCTCGGTGGTGGGGTTCTCCATGAACCTGCTGACGTAGCCCGGCCCGGCAAAGGCGATGTCCGGCCTAGTATGCACCAAGTACCGAAGGCAGCCCGATAAGACCTCGGTACTCAGTGGCGCCCACCGACGCAGCTGTACTAGCCTTCGATAGCTTTAGCGGGGCTCCATAGGAGTATGGCATGGATTGCAGCTCGCCATGCCCGCACGCTCCAGGACCTTGGCGCGTGCATACGCCGCCCGAGACAACTTGATGCCATCGCCACCTTGACGAACCTCAATGCCAAGATAAAAACAAAGTAAGCCCAAATCACTCATCTTGAACTTGGCGCTCATCTCTTGCTTGAACTTGGCGATCTCGCGAGCGCCGTTCGGTGATGATGAGGTCATCGACATAGACTCCCACCAGCAAACGAAGCCGCCCTTTGCCACGAGTGTAGACGGGCGCTTCGACAAGACTCGTGGCTGAAGCCAAAGCGCCACCAACGCCTCGCCGAGCTTGATATTCCACGCGACGCGGTGCCCGACGAAGCCCATAGAGCGCCTTGTCTAGGGCGCAAGCACCTTGTCTTCTTGGCCGGGCGACGACGGCCGGAGGCTGCCCGACGTAGACCTCCTCAACCAGCCTCCCCATTGAGGAACGCGGACTTGACGTCCATGTGGTGAACCGCCCAGCCCTCCCCGGGCGGCGAGTGCTAGCAGCAGCCGCTTCGACTCGATCGGGCTAATCGGGCGCAAGACCTCCTCGAAGTCCACACCCGCCGTTGGGCGTAAACCCCGCGACAAGCCGCGCCTTGTGCTTGATCACCTCACCGGCAGCGTTCTTCTTCGCCTTTGTACACCCATTTCAACCCGATCGGCCGATGACCGGGTGGAAGTGGCACCAAACGCCATGTCTTGTTGCTCGACATGGAGTCCATCTCCTCGATCATGGCGCGACGCCGTGACTCGTGCTTCACCGGCCGGCAAAAGAAGCCGGCTCTCCACGACCGCAGATGGAGCTCAGCTACCCGACGCGGCAGCAAAGAAAGTTGCCGGGCCGCCCAAGGATGTTGTCGATGGTGCGGTACATTCTCAGCCGACGCCGCCTTCGGGCTTGTCGGTGTTCCGTATTCCTCCGCTGCCGGAGGTGGCGAGACGAACTCCGGCCGAGCAGCGGGAATAGCCGCCGGTGCTGGAGTCACGAGCGGAGATAACTGCGGCAAATGCATTTATTATCGGCGGTGCCGCCCATGGAAACGCCATGGCTTGCCGGTGTTGCCGGAGGCTCACGCGGAAGAACCCGTAGTGGAGTTGCCGGAGGCTCACGGGATGAATCGCATCGGGTGTCAACGCCATCGCTTCCATCGCCTAACCCATCTCGCGGGTACTCCACGATGAAGTCCGTTCCGACCTCCAGTCCAAGCTCCCGCTTCTTCCAGCTCCAAGACGTTGGCTCGTCAAGATCACGCCCCTAGAAACAACAGCACGATCGCGCCGCCGGGTCGTAAAAGCGCCACGCTTGGCACCTGTCGTGGAAATGGCGAAGACAAACCGAGTGCCACGGTCATCGAAGCTTCTTCGCGCCATGGCTGCCTTGACGACGCCACACACCCAAACGCGCAGAAGCCGACATCCGGCTCGCGGGCCATGCCAAGCCTCATACGGCGTCATGCCGCCGACGGCCTTGGTGGGGGCTTTGCTTCAGCAAGAAGACGCCCGTCGCGACACCCGCCCAAAACATCGCGTAGCATGTTCCCGCTCTTTCAGCGCGCATCGCGCGCCATAGTGACGCCGATACCGTTCTCCTCTCAACGACGCCGTTTCGCCGCTGCGGCGTATACGGCGCCGTGTGCAGGCCGCCGCTTGACGCCGCGTTTCGGGCGCAGCTCCTCGAACGCAAAAGAGGTGAATTCACCTCCATTGTCGCGCAGCAAAGACGCGCAGACGCCGCCCCGTCTCCACCTCCACCTTTGCTTGAATTTCTTCACGGCAGAAGTGTATCGCTCTTGGCGGCGAGCATCACCACCCACATGTACCGCTCTTGTCATCCACCAACAAAAGAAAATATTTTTACCGCCGGGTGTAGCCGGGCGTGATAGGGGGCCGCACAAGTCGCCATGGACCAAATCCAAAGCAGCCCCTCTCTCACAGACGCCGCTCGCGACGGAACGGACTCCTCTTCATCTTGGTGGTGACGCGGCCGGCACAAAGCTGATGGACGTGCTCGACACGAGGCAGTCCGTGCACCATACCCCGCTGCTCGAGCTTGCGCAGGGCGCCGGCGTGGAGATGGCCATAGCATTCGGTGCCACAACCAAGCGCCGTCACTAGCACGCAGCTAAGCATAGCGGGCGTGCTATCTTAACACGCAGCGCGCATACAACCGGTTCGCAGAGCGCTGGGACGCTGATAATCAAACGGCCCTTGTCGCCGCGGATCCGAAGAATGCCATCCTTAGTGTGGACGCCGCAGCCGCCGCTGGCTGGCCGAGGCCGATAATATTGGTTGTCGCCTCGATGAAGTACACCCCCGTGAGCGGGGAGGTGCTCGCCGGTCTTGCCTTCGAAGAGCACAAGTGCCGATCCCTCGATTTCAACCTCCGAGCCGTCACCGAACTTGACGCGGATCGCCGTGTCGATATCGATGAACGCGCATCCCGCAGCCCGTCATGTGGTTGGTTGCCCCATCGCCGAGGTACCACAAGCCGCCGCCGCGCTTCGTCTCACCATCGAAGCCAAGACCTTCCTCGACGACGCCAGCAGGTCGACGCCGACGGAGTGTTGGGGAAGACCGTGGGTCGGGCCATCGCCAGCGTCGGCTCGAGTCTTCTTCCGGCATCGCGCGATGTGCGCCTCCCTGGGGGGCTTTGCTACGGCAATCCTTGGCCCAATGATCAGTATGCCGCGGCCGCTTATTGCCCATTACGGCCGAAGGCACGTCCACCACCCGGACTTGCCCTTGTTGCTCTCACGTGGCGTGGAGTCAAAATGCTTTCGCCTTTACACGCCCGGCCGCCGCTCTCGGGCTTCGGGCTTTGGCGCCGCCGGAGCTGCTCAGCGCCGCTTCTCTCTTTCGACTCGCGGCTTGGGCACGCAAGCCACTCCTCTTCACGGAGAAGCGGCCGACCTTGATTGTCGCAGGGCGGGTGCGGCTAGCGTCGTTGCTCGGCGGTATAACACCACGCGATCCACCTCCTCAGCGGAGATGTTGTTGATGTCGGCGGGGTCCGATGGAGATTGCCACCGAGCGAGGTGCTCGGAGGCACAACCGCGGCATCTTCCTCACCACCCGGGCGTCGTTGACATTGTCGAGGGAGACGCAGATCAGCGGCGAGCCCGGTGATGCGGTTCGCGAAATCTTCCGCGGTCTCTGCCTCCTTCCACATCCCGGCGCTGAACTCACGCCGAAGCTGTTGCGCGTTGGCCTCACGCGACACGCTGGACCCCAACACGGATCACCTTGATTGCCGCCCACGCCCATTTGCCGTCCTCTTCTCTCACGAAGACTTGCAAGCATGTCGATGGAACGGATCGTAGGATCGCTAGCCGAGGGCCAGACGATCATGACGGTAGCCGATCTCCTCGCCTTCCTACGGCTCGACGGTGTACCACCATCCTGCCGCCTCCAAATTCACCTGCATCAACATCGCCCACTCCTGGTAGTTGGTACGTGTGAGCATGGGAAGGAACGTGTCCCGGCGCCCCCGCGTTGCGATGGACGGCGACCTCGCGGCGCCCCACGGCCGGGCGAGGGTGAGACGCGCGACCTCGCCCGGTCTTCCCGGCGACCCGGGCGGAAACGGTAGTGATTCATCCCTTCTCGTAACCTTGCTCCGTACCAAATGATAGAAAAAAATTTTCAGGCGGCGGTGAACTTGTTCACGATCAATGAGATGCAAACAAGAACAAAACACGACACAAGTAATTTTGGTCTTTGTGCAAACCGCTCTGACTTTTTCTCAATGTATTAGCAGCTATTTATACATGTCTTGATCCTAAAATAGGAAAGCTAATAAAGGAAAAATAACAGACAAGCTAATCTTGCGTCGGGGAACAAGCAAGTTAGCCTTGCCATACGTGCATGCACACGTACATATACCATACAGAGACTTTCTAAATTAACCTCTACGCTATCTCTATGGCAAAGATAATAACGGAACTCAGGATTACATTGTCTTGCTTACATTCAGCAGGCCCTCGATCTTGAGGTAATCAGCGGCCGTGACGAGCGACTTGAGCGTGCCAATGTCGACGCGCATGAACTCCCTGTCGAAGCGCTCTAGGTCCTCGCCCTCCGCCGCTGAAGACGAGCTCGAGCTCGCGGGGGCGTGCTTGTTGCAGTACTCGAGCACCTTGGCGAGGGTCCTCGCGTCGACGTTGGGGAGCGGGATGCCGTTGTCGCCGCCGCCAGCGTCGGCTCCGGCTTCGTCGATCATGCGGCGCAGGGTCTGCGACAGCAACGCCGCCGCCTCCCTCACCTCGAAGCGCGCGTTGTTGTCGGAGCTGATGAGCGCGATCGTCTTCTCCCCGCTGCTGCTGCTGCCGCCGCCGCAGCCGTCAGAATTCACCGCGGCAGCCATCGCCGCCGCTACGTTGCCTCAGACAGAGTCGCCCTGGGTCGCCGGATAGGTGGTTTGGTTTTGGTGGGCTGGTCTTTACACCTTTTTATTTTGGTGGAAATCGGAAGCGAAGAGGCCTGATCGCCTGCCATCATCAGGCGGGCCGTGACGGGCTGACGGCCTCGCCTAAAATCTTGCTGAAGACTATCCTGGGCCCGGCCTAGCTTACAGTTCTCAGGAAGCCCCTTTAGGTCTTTATAAACTATATATAAAACCGGGTAAAACACATCTCTCAAGTTTTAAAAACAATCATATTAGAACCCTGAAAGGTTTTGATGGCGATTTTGCTACAAAGACAGTGGTTTTTATCTTTTTTATTTTTATTTGTCGTTAGATTTTTTTTTAAAAAGCATAGTAAATCATTGAAAAAATATAAAATGAAAAATCCAATTTGAAAAAATCATAGTAAATCACGGTGACTATGTAGATATGCTAAGTCTAACAAAATTAGATTTTCTATTTTATGATTCGGGACATGTTTCATTGAATCAAGATTGAGCTACAGAAAAAAAATTGAGCTAAGTCTAGATATTTTCAACAAAATGCGTATATATAATTAACATTACTTGATAGCAGAGCGTCAGCACACGGTGATCGAAATCAAGGTACATGCCATATATGGTGGTGTTTGGTTTCAGTAACTTTTTTTTCTAAAAGCGGGCTCTTACCGATTGCATTAAAAGAAGTGGGGATGTTTAAAATACATCCTAATATGTTTCCCCTAACGAGATGCCCGAAAAGACAATTAGGCGACACACATTAAAAAAAAACATCGGCTAGAACGATGATGCTTAGAGGGTTGTACTAAGGAGGAAACTAATTGTGTGACGAAGAGCTAGACAACTAGCTAGCTAAAGGTCTTGAGAGGTGGCCACCCCCCAAGCAACCCCCCAAGGAGGAAACTAATTGCGTGACGAAGAGCTAGACAACTAGCTAGGTAAAGGTGCGCAGGAGGTGGCCACCCAGCGGGAGCCTGCCTCCCCCCTCCAGCTCCGCCTCTCCACAGCCTTCGCAACTCCAGCAGCGTTTTAGTAACTTTTTGTGGTGGGACTAAAGAAATCTTAAAGTTTAATAGAGAACCTAAAGAAGAGACAACCCCCCCCCCACAAAAAAAAAAAAAGTCAAACAAACAGTATATATCCTTGTATATATATATATGGAAAAAACAAATAGATTTGCTGCCGGAACGCGCGCATAGTTAGTCGTGATAGTGGCGAGGGAACAAAGCATTTTGCTCGCGGCATATCCCGGCAAAAACATCTGCTTCGGCTCCCATACATCCGCGTAACATAAGGACAACCCTCCCTCGTTGTCATCGTGCATTTTTGTTAGCGCGGTTGCAGAATAATGCAGAACTGCAGAAAACGACTTCGCGGACAGCACGCACGCTCTCGCTCTCGTCGCCGAGAAGAGAACGGAATCGTGGCCGCGACTCGGGCGCACGAAGCTGGAACAAGCCTCTGCCTGGCTTATCTGATCTCATCAGCCTGAAACGTGAGGCCAGCGATCCGTGGCGTCGTGCGTCTCGTTTCTTCCATCATCAGGACACTCTCTTAAACAATAGTAGCTGTGGTACGGGTTCTCGTTTACCATAGCGTCGGTTACTCGTTTGGTAGGAAAGCAGACGGTGGGTTGAAAAACGAGTGCGAATGCACGGACACCAAGTGAAAAACGTCGTCTCCACAGGTGAGTCAGACGACTCTTTTTATAGCTCTGCAAGGACCGACTGAACAACGTGTCACACACGAGTTTTCTTCACACCACTTTCGGCCGCTGTTTCCTTCAGTTTTCAGTAAAAGTGTCAGTTCCACCTTTCGATTAGCGATGATGATGATACACCATTGCACAAGAGCTGCTTTAATGAACAGTGTACTACTAAAAATGAATGAAAATGAAGATTCAGAATCCAATCCAATACAAAATTGAGAAGACAAGTTTGTTCTTGAGGCTAAATTAGCAGAAGCTTCGAATACTAGTATACTTATGAATGCGGTTCCAATCAACAGCTGACAGCCTCGCGCGAGCGAAGCAACGACGGCAACAAGAAAGACGTTGTGGTGCCTGTGGTGGCAGCGGTGACTCCCAAACACGCCCGCCTTGGTAACGCAGCCCACGCCCCGTATTCTTAGCTCGCCACGAGGCCGTGTCCGCTGTGTCCGCTGTCCGCTCGCCCGCCTCCCTACACCATGCGCACCCGCTCCACGCCTTGAGCACGTCGCCACAGTCACGCATCTGTGTCCGCCTCTCGTGTCGTCCATGGCCGCGGCGGCCGGGCAGCGGCTCCTCCTAGCCTGCTTGGCGCTCGTCCTCGCGGCGTGCACCGTCCCCTTGGCAGCGGCTCAAGCCACCAATCCGGAAGCCCAAGTGCTGAGCGACTTCAGGGCGACGCTGCGGGGACCGGACGGCGGTCCGCCGTGGCAGCTGAACCAGTGGGCGACCGGCCAGGGCACGCCCTGCAAAGACAACACGACGCAGTGGGCTCCTTGGGTGAAGCGTTGCTTCAAAGGCCAAGTGCAGGTCCTACAGCTGGAGCACCTCCAGCTGCAGGGCGCCGCGCCGGACCTGGCGCTGCTGGCGCCGCTCCAGGGCCTGCGCTCGCTCAGCCTGGGCAACAACGGCCTCACGGGCGCGTTCCCGGACGTGTCCGCGCTCCCCAAGCTCAGGTCCTTGTTCCTGTACCAGAACAGGCTCGCCGGGGAGATTCCGGACACCGCGTTCAAGGCCCTGACGGCGCTTAAGAAGCTCAACCTCTCCGGGAACGCCTTCTCCGGCCCGATACCGAGCTCCATCGCCGTCTCCAGCCATCTGGTGTCCGTCGACCTCTCCAACAACAACTTCTCCGGGCCCGTCCCGGAAGGGCTCCGGAAGTTAGGCCCCAATGTCACACTTCAAGGTGAGTTAGTTCGTCATGACTTTCCTGTCGTTACCATGTAATTTCTCTTTGATGCATCATGCATGCAATGGTTAAGTTTCTCTGTTTATTGTTTGGCAAATTTTGCCATGCATGGTGGAGTAGTTTAGAAGAGTTCTCTGCGGATGTGTTGCTGATGGGATGTGCAATTAGTACTTTTAGTGGTACTAGGATTTATTTATGTAGTTGATGTAATATTGGAAACTTACTTTGGGTTTAGGTTTTTTTTTTTTTTTGAAACTTACTTTGGGTTTAGGTTGCTCTTTCTTTATATGCATGTCCTCCTGGTGTACCTGATTTAAAATATGTTTTAGCATAACCTGGTTGACTAGGTGCCTAGGTTGGTGCCTCAAAACCAAGAAAACCATGGGCTCCAAAAAGTTTGAGAAAAACAAAGTTGTTTCTAAGGTCGTGGTGCATCATCCAAAGATGAATATATTATTGCTTTGTGTTTAACTAGGTCAAAGATCGAACATGGCTAAATGTACTGCATCGAATGGACCATAGTTTAAAATTTTATAGAATCGATGTTAGATGTTTGTGGGAGGGAACAGATCAGGTGGCATGGAGCGTCTAGAGATGAGGAAGTATCGTGGGTGGCAAGAAGGCACAGTGGCGAAAGCAACTTGAACTGGTTGTGAGATGTTAGAGTGAGAATGGGGTGATTGCTCCTTGGTGAAGGCAATAGTAGGCGAGTTGTGAGCATAAGAAGCATCATGTTTGTCGCTCTGCATGATTCTAGAATTAGGATTGAGGATGTGAATGATTGTTATAGGGTTAATGTAGTGAGCTAGGTGAGTCATTGCATTTGTCAATGGGTCGATGGACCATAAATCGGTAGTTGGATGAGTGAAAATAACCACGCTGAAGACATTAAGCTTGTGTTTGATAGGATTCTCCAAACTAATTTGCTTCGGAAATAGAAGAATTCATAGCAAATTGTTCTAGGATACGGAGTCCTAGTTAAAAACATTTTTTCGGAGACTATACGAAGCCCCTTTTTTTTAAAAAAAAAAAAAAAGATCCCGCAAGTGATCAATAATAAGAAGGAAATACAACATTAGTTGCTTGAAAGCGTTGACCCCAACCCAGCCTAGGGTGACTCGGGTACTTAGGTACAAAGTTGATTACCCACATACTAATGACAACAACTACCAGACGCCTAATAAAACCCCTATTTCATCACATAGTCAAAATCGATTCTTGCCTAGAAAGTTTCTTCAAGAAACCGAATTCGTGCTAGGCCTAAGAATATACTCCCCTCTGTTCCAAACTATAAGTCGCTTTGACATATTTTATTCGTCTATTTAGTTATGTATCTAGACATATTATTGTACATAGATACATAACTAAATGGCTGAACAAAAAAAAAAAAAAAACGATTTCTAATTTGAAACAGAGGGAATATTTCTGAGCTCACCCTTTATAATCAACATGGTACAACTCATTCCTTGTCTAGTCATACCTTTGGTGTGATAATACAAAAAGGAGCTCCAAATATGTGGTTATAAACATAATTTGTAGGCGCTTTAATGGGTAGTGTGGGTATTGTGGATCATGTTTATATGGGTAACATTTATATATACATCTACCATTATTTTCTACTACCAACTTAAATATGGGTAACCAGGATGGGTCACGTCACATGGGTTATTTGGTTTACTGCATAATATATTCTAGAATTTCTAGGATGTCTTATATTCGATAACAGAGAGAGTAGTGATCTTCATTTTTTGTATGTATGCCCACACACAAGCATGACATTAGGAAAGGGTATATATATGACTTTTTCACCTTTTGTTAATTCCTCCTTGGGATTTTAGACTTGCATTACGCCTTTCTAAAAAAAAAATTAGACTTGCATTTTTCCCTAATGGGGCGAGTATCATCAAATATAAGACATTCGTATAATAGAAGTAATGTGAATTAAATCATATAACTTTTAGCTGATGATGTATATAATGTGAAGTTGGATTTTTTAATCTTATAAGTACATCCTTTACAACATTTTGATGCGGACGAAGTAGCATGTGTGAATCTGTTGATGCTTGCAATGCGTACTGAAACACTACAGAAACTTCCATTTCTTTACAACAAGAGATGAGCAATTGAGCTTCGAATATTACCGCTAGCATGTAGCTAATGCTTAAAAGCAAGTGTTCATCTTTGGTCCTAGCTTGCCTCACATGCCCTCTGATCCAAAACCTTGTCATGGAAATCTTCAGGGAACAACTTTCTCTGCGGCGACTTGGCCGGCAACGGCAAACCGTGCCCTCGCCCGTCTTCGTCATCCACCATGAGGATCCTAATAACCATCGCCATCGTGGTGACCGCGATCGGTGCGGTCCTGGCAGTTGCCGGCGTCATCGCGGCGGTCCGGGCCCGCTGCAACGAGCCACGCTATGCCGGAGACAACGAAACACTAGGCGGTAGCCCCGACGCCGGCAAGGTCAAGGTCATCTCCGCTCCGGCCGTCAAGATCGAGAAGGTATGCATACACGGCAGCGTGCACCCTGCCAGTGCCAGCCCGGTTCAAACTGCTGTCGACGTTCGTCTATATCGTCGATGCAAGTAACGTTCCTGAACGCAGGACGGCGTGGTGACGCCCGCCGCCGGGAAGCGCGGCGGTCGGCGCGAGGACGGCCACGGGAAGCTGGTGTTCGTCCAGGAAGGGCGGGCGCGGTTCGAGCTGGAGGACCTGCTCCGCGCCTCCGCCGAGGTGCTGGGCAGCGGCAACTTCGGCGCGTCGTACAAGGCGACCCTGATGGACGGACCATCCCTGGTGGTGAAGCGGTTCAAGCACATGAACGGCGTCGGGCGCGACGACTTCTCGGAGCACATGCGCCGCCTGGGGCAGCTCGTCCACCCCAACCTCCTCCCCATCATCGCCTACCTCTACAAGAAGGACGAGAAGCTGCTCGTCACGGACTACATGGCGAATGGCAGCCTGGCTCATGCTCTCCATGGCGGTAAGCAATGCAAGCAACGCGAGACATAACTTGAATGAATTGTCTCTCTGCAGTGCGGCCTGACTGATGATCTGCAATGGCAGGGACGAGGTCGAGTCTGCCGCCGCTGGACTGGCCGAAGCGTCTGAAGATCATCAAGGGCGTGGCGCGCGGGCTGGCGCACCTGTACGAGGAGCTGCCGATGCTGATGGTGCCGCACGGGCACCTCAAGTCCTCCAACGTCCTGCTGGACGCCACCTGCGAGCCGTTGCTGAGCGACTACGCGCTGGCGCCCGTGGTGACGCCGCAGCACGCGGCGCAGGTGATGGTGGCGTACAAGTCCCCGAGTGCGCGGCGCAGGGCGGGCGGCCGGGCCGGAAGAGCGACGTGTGGAGCCTGGGCATCCTCATCCTGGAGGTGCTCACGGGCAAGTTCCCCGCCAACTACCTCCGGCAGGGACGCGCCGGCACCGACCTCGCCGGGTGGGTCAACTCGGTGGTGCGGGAGGAGTGGACCGGTGAGGTGTTCGACAACGACATGCGGGGCACGCGGAGCGGCGAGGGACAGATGGTGAAGCTGCTCCAGGTCGGGCTCGGCTGCTGTGAGCCCGACGTGGGCAAGCGCTGGGGCCTCGAGGAAGCGCTCGCGCGCATCGAGGAGCTCCGGGAGCGCGACACCGGCGACGACAGCAGCACCACCGCTTCGTCGTTCGTCAGCGACGGAGAGCCACCGGCGGCGGCGGCTTCGCGTTCGGGCGAGCCGCAGTCGCACTCCGCATAGAGGCAAAACAGTGTGGTTCCGGTGATGTCCGGCGGCGTCGTCGTTGATTAATCTTTTCAGAGACGTGCGTGACGGCCGGAGATCGTCGGGGTGTGTAAGCTTTGTGGACCATTTTCAGCGTGTGTAAATTCACAATTAGATTTCGTTGAACAAAGGGGGATTTGTCGCGGTATAGCAGAATAATAAGGCCATTTGATTTTTTTATGTGTGTTTTGTTTTGTATTCATATACTCCGGATAAGCATTGTTGTTTTGCAGGTGGTATGCAAAATTGCTGTCACAATAAAAAGTGTTTAGTGATGTACGTAGAAAAGGAGTTTAAATGCAAGGTTGTTTTCCATGAATCAAGGTTGCTCTTTTTGACAGTGTGCCACTTCGCATTTCGACCCAATTGTTGTGGTGTTCTACCTTTGATTTTTTCCTCTCACGGCTTCATCTGTGATCACCCGTGACACATCTAGCTATGGCCAACGGAGTGTACTCCTCAGGGCTGGTATTAGAAGTCGTTTAGGACAGCGATACTGGCCTCCAAAACACAACTTTGACCTCTTGTTATTATAAAAATAATTATGAAAATATGATATACGTATACTTTTATCAAAGTATTTTTAAGACAAATCTTTTCGTATAATTTTCATATTTACAAACTCAACAACTTAAAAGTTATTAATGATTTATATTTCCAATGTTTGACCAAAACCTTGTCCAAAAACGACTTCTAATACTAGCCCGGAGGGAGTAGGTTAGTTAGCTTGTTGTTGTGAAACTTGTTCACCCAACCTTACATTTTAAATCATCGACTTGACATGAGTCCATCCTTGCATTTTCCAGGATTTAATGGCATTGTTCTTTCGGTGGCAATCAATGTTCTTGTCAACAACAAAGCGAATGTGGTGACCTCGTCAATTTTGAGATCCGTTAGCTTAGTATTTTGAACGTGCTCTTAGAGGTAAGGTGTATGTTCACTAGGATGAATGTATGTACTAGATTATAGAAGGCTAAAACAACAAACAATACGTGTATGATGACTTCATTAATCTTGAGATTTGTCGCCCATCTTTTGAGGATGCCAAGATAGTTTTATAGACATTTAATTTCATGAGTCATAGAGAGTTGATAATCATGTCAAGATAGTTTTATTCCCATAAAATCTATTTCTTCTATTTTAGAAACGTTGCTACATCATCAAATGTGAAAACTTATTAAATACAAATGCTACCTGCCTACCTCTGTCTAGAAAAGAATGGAACTATAGATCGTATGCGGCAAAAGCGGTCATGTTTGGTTAAATTTCTAGAGAATACTATTCATATTTATGGCTTATTATGAAAATACTTTTCGTAATTAATCTAATAATATTTATTTTATATCATATAAATATTGATACTTGTTTATCTATAATTGGGTGAACTTAAGAAACTATGATACAATGCTAGAATTGTAAAAAAAAAAACGTGGGAGTAAACCTTTTTTTTTTTTTTTTTTTGAATTTGGAGTAAACCTTTTCTGATATAACTCTTGAGTGGCCTAAGTCAAATTTCCAGATTCGCTCCCTCCAGATGAAACCTTGTTTTTTTTTTTTTCAGCGTGCGTGAAACTGAGCCCAAGGCTGTTGCTGCATCATTTTGAGAGCATTTCCTATTGAGGCTTGAGAGGTCCTATGAATCGTTGAAGGCTTGTACTTAAGCCCGCCTCCAAACTATTTTTGGCCCAACTTGGAGCGCGTAGTGTCTATGGAACAAAATGAGTATCGCATAATATTTTTGGCTCCCCTCAAAAAAAAAGGAAAAAAAAAATATTCTTTTTGGCAAAATAGACATTCTTGTACCTAAACTATCGTCCGAGGTATGCAACGGGTAGCATTATATTATGGTATAATTATCTTTTTGAAAACCATAGTTCACATCAAAGTATTATATTGTAGGAAATAATTACCTTTTTAAAACCACAGTTCACATTAGATCTAAACATTGTTTGGCTTATAGCGTACTTTTGAAGAAAAAAACTTAACTTTTGAGGTTTATAATAACTATCTTATCTTATAATGTAAAAAAAAGACTATCTTTAGAGCAGTTTTTCCTATGAAATTTGACACCCACAAATATATCGATTCAGCTTACTTTGTTCCAATTGTGAGATCATTAAACTTTCCTTGTTATATATTCCTAACTTTGATATGAAGACGTAGATTCAGAAGCTTGTGTTTTTTAGAAGGATATTTCAAAATGAAGTCCAATCAGTTGTTTCTATCCGGTGTTGATATAGGTAGGGGATACCCATACAAATTCAAACGTAGTTTCCAATGTTTCATGATCTTAGAGTGAATTTGTTTTCACAAGGCGGCACAAAGTGTTGGGTACTTTCTTTAAGACATCATAGGAATACATCGTAGTAATGGTCCATGATGGAGCTTTTGAACCGCCTCGATCAACAAGCTTTCCGAGCTCTCTTTTCTCGTCTTTCTTGACCATCTGATCCTAAGATTTTGTGATGGCTGGGCGAGCAACGCGACATCGCTTCGTCTAGGTTAGGGGTGCACGCCGACGGCCCCGAGCTCGCCGACCAACACGAGCCGACATCGCGGACATAACGCCAGGCGCCCCACGCCGACGGTGGGGACGTGGAAAGCGACCGCACGCACTGGGGCGATGGTGGCGCCGGTTTGCCATGCGCACCGTGTGATGCTCGACCGAGAGGTTGCGGTCGTGCACACACCGCCGCGGATACTCGACCGAGAGGTTGCGTCGGCGAATGTAGGCAAAGAAAGAAGAAGGCAACATCGATCGCCGAAAGTGGGATGCCGCCCGGTAGCATAGTGACGGGCGAAGTCGGGCTATTAGCAAAGCAAGTCGCGTTGCTTTGGCGCGACGCAGAGGGAAGCGATGCAAGCGGGGCGGCGTGGGGAGATCTAATAGTATTTTTTTATTTGAGCGAGCGTGATGCGCCGCATGCGACCTGGAGTCCTAACATGATTTGTAGTAGGAAACGATATGCATACATGCAGGAAGGCTACGTATAGGAGTCCAAACAGGATTTGTGGTTGGAAATTAACGTAGATGACCTAACCAAAAATTTTGGTGGACCAAACCAAATTTTGGTGGATTTGAAAGGCCCTGCGAGAAAAAGGAAGCCGGTGAAAAGCCCGGTGAAAAAGAGGTGGGATCGAAATTTTCTCTCTTTATTAGTAGGTATAGATAAAACAATGGATGTAGCTCAATCTCATCGATCCCCTTAATGGCTTGCCCGTGGTCAACAAGACATGTGAAATACTCCCTCCGTCTCATTGAGTTTGTCACCCGGATTCCGTGCTATGTCTTATTTAAATTTTTTGCACAAACATAATTTATTTTTTATGACTTATTTTATCAATAAAGATATTTAAATATTGATTAGTTTATTTTATTATTTGTATAAATATTTTGAATAAGACGGATGGTCAAACATGGAGTTCAAAAGTCAAAAACGACAAACTCCATGGAAGCAGAGGGAGTACGATACTAGCCCTCGCACACCTTTACCCCTGACCATGCTCGGTGTTTCCCTCACCCATACCCCCCCCCACCCCATTTTGTCCTCGTTTCCACCGAGCGTCGGGCATATTGTGTTCCGTAGATTCTTTATTCCCACCCATGTGAACACCAATTGGTGTTGACATATAGCGGTTTTGAGCTCATTAATCATGTCGGACATGGCTTGTCATCTACAAGTAACCTCATTCCACAATTCAATCATGCACCGCATGGCAAACCAATACATCCTAACAAATCTAGGAAAACTTGTGTGATCCAATCGGTGGCCTTCAAGTTCGAAGAGATCTTGTTCTTCTTTATGTGAGACACTCCACGATCCCCATTGCAATACAACATCTTTGGCACATCAAGAACAAATTCTCCATTAAAATGAAATCAAATTCGGTACCTTAAATTCAGATTTGTTTTTTGCAACCATACAAATCCACTATATGGTAAAAATTCAAACACTCTACAAGGAAATCAAATCCAATCTCAAAACCGGTAAAGTGCCACTTACCGTGCGGCAAGTCCCTCCCTCATCCTACATTGTAGTTTCCTATGAGAAGGTTCCGCCTAACCTAGGACCGGGGCGTGCCCCACCGGGGAAAGGGGTGCGCCTCCACCCCTTTCGAACGCTATGTAGTCCCACACGCTATCCTCCCCAAGTGAAAACTCCAACCTACCCATCGGTCGTCATGAGGAACAAGACAAAGAGGGGCAAGAGGGAGGAAACGGGGGAAAGGAAACGCCATGAGCATGGCTAGCCACATGGAGAGGCATGAAGTGGGATGTACGAGATTGAGTTGCAACTCCATTGTTTAAGAACCAAAGTTTAGAGACCAAACCAAACATCAAATGCTAGTTTAGGGATGAAAATAACTATTTTGTCCATATTTTTTAAATAACTCAAAACAATCAGTATCTAAACCTATAAAAGAAATATTGCAAATACCAACTATAACATTTCATTCGACACGAAACATGAATATTTATTTTATAGATTGCTTACAACTACAAGTTTCTTCCAGTATCTGTTGACAAACAAGATCCTAAATCCCCCGGGGTCAACTATATCACATAAGCACCACGACTCTTAGGATCGTACCCTAATTAGTTTCTTCGTATCGGATGAAAGAATCCTAACGATTACTAGTTTACTACCACCATGGGCAGCATTTGAATTACTAGCGCGATATGCAAGTAACCAAGTCGCTACCTCATAGTTTAGATCTTGTCCGACCGTTCGCGGCTTTTAGACGCTGCAAGGCCGCCTTTGCCCGCGCCGGCCGCGGCTCCCCGCCTGGCGCTGCCGACCATCGCCCCGCTTCCCCCCTCCCACCTCCTCTCCTCCGGCTCCCGTGACAGCCGCTCTACGCCGACGCGCCCACAGGGCCGCTCGCGTCCGGCCGCCCGCTCCCGCCGCCGGTGGCGCCCGGTCTCCGCGCCGCCCGAGGAGGAGGACGGATCCGGCGGCGCCATGGATGGATCCGACCGCCACATCTCCGTCGCACCTCTCGCTGCCGGGCCGTAGGGACACGCGCCGTCCGTCCGCCGTTTGGTGGTCGCCGCAGCTGGGCTCACGCGTCGGGCCGCTCGGGAGGTGCTTGCCCGCTGAAGCCGGGCCGTCACCCACCGCGCCGGTCGCCGGTAGCCGCGGGGCCCGCCTTTTTCGCCACACCCGCCTCCGCACGCCTCGATCGCCGGGGAATTTCTGGAGGATGACCGCCGCCGATCAGCGGGCCTCGCCACTCCTCCGGCGAGGATGGACCTGCTGAGGACCTGTCGCCGGCATGCAAGCTAACTACACGCCGCGGCGCCCACACGGCCGGAGTCTTCGCCTCTCCCTGTGTCCGGGGCCCAAGACGCACGCATGGACAGCCGGTACGCCGCCGACTCACCTTTGCTGGATCCGCATCCCCGCCGGAAGACCCTCCCGCCCTCGCCCGACGTCGTGCGTTTGTGCAACCTTCGCCCGACTGCCGCCGCCGCATCCGCTCCGACCATGTCGCCGGCCACGGCCGGCTTCGGCTGCACTTTGAGCCGCCCATTCGCCACGCCGGCAACGCCGCCAGCCATTGTCCCTCACACTCACGCCCGCCGCGAGGTCACAACCCCTACTTCCTCTCCGCCGGCGCATCCAAGGCAATGCGGTGGGAGGATAACTTCTCCGCTCGCCGGATGAGGAAGTCGAGGTCGCCGAGCCGAGGCCCCATACCGCCGCGGCGGGGCGCGCCGCTTCAACCCTCGCGCCGGCGGTGGCCATGCCATCCCCGAGGTTACGGGCACCATCGCCGACGCCGCCTGAGTGGACGCCATCGGGCAACCCGGCGCCGCGCGCAAGCGGCCGCCGCGTGCCGCCGCCGCCAGCCAGGGACTTAGGACGGAGCGGTGCCGACGGCCGCCCGCTAAGCCCCTCGACGCCAACGACCACCGTACAGCGCCGCATCTACGTGGTGCGTGACCTTCAGCTAGCCCACGGCCCGGCCTCGCAGTGTCCGCACACCGGCGCCCTCCGCGGCATCGCACCAAGACCGGCGAGATCGCCGATGGGCCCCCATCACGGCGCTCCTCCCACAACCATCGACGCCGATGGATTCACTCTCGCTCGCAGGGCGCAGGCGGACGACGCCGCGTTGCCGCCGCCGGGCGACGGCGGCCGCGGCCGCCACCGGTCGGCTCTCGCTTCAACCGTTCCCGCCGAGGATCACATTGCCGCGATGCCCTTCTTCCCCCGCCTCTTCGGCTGAGACGAGGCACGGGCGAGAGCGGAAGCATCGACACCGTCGTCCCCCAAAGACCCACCGCGAGCCGTCGCTGAGACACGCCCGCGCCTTCGTTCCTCCGGAACACCACGACGTCGACAACCATGGCGTTGCTGCCCGGAGCCCTTCGGGTGCCCTTGCCACTTGTGGCCCTTCTTCGTCAGGGCGCATCCTGCTCCGCCCAAATCGACGCCGACTCACGCCTCATCCGCTGGGAGGCGTTCCGTCCCCTCCGTTGAGGCCAACAACGCCGCTGTGCATCACCCACAACGCCGACCGCCGTGCTTGTGCCATGTGGCGGCTGCGGAGCCCCCGCCGAGTGGACCCAATGCTAGAGGAAGCCTCCCCTCGCCGCTGTCCGCCTACCACGATGATCTCCCCAGTAAAGTCGATTGAGCGTCCCGCCGCCGCGTATGGTTGAGCTTTTCGCGCTTGCCGCGGGTGCCGAGGTCGGGGTCCGGCTCGGCGGAGACCCTCATCGACGACGCCCCTCTCTTTGGACTGGGCCGCCGTCCACGCCATTCGGGAGCTTGATTGGCACCGGCATGGCGGTGGCTCGCAGCGTGTGAGGACACCTCGATCGAGGGCGCCCTTTCGCCGCTCCCTCCCCGCACCACCACCCGCCGCTCGCGCCGTGGATTTCGCAAGGTCAAGGCAAACCGCGATGGCAGATTTCTTCTTCGACCGCGGACGCCGCCACCGGTGGAGCCTTTGATCCGGCCTCCGCCGCCCAAGGGCTTCCAAGGTGGACGACGACCACCGGTTCCTACGTCGTAGTGATCGGGTTGGCCGCCAAAGCGACCAACCGCATCCCCGATCCGGTGGAAGTAGCGCAGCTGGTGATGTTGAACAGTGGGAGGGGCGTCGCGGATCATGTGGTGACAAATTCTCCGGACACCACGATCGCCACGAGGTTCCACCAAGTCTTCGTGCCGAGGTATAAATGCGCTAAAGCGGGGCGACATCCACATAAAATTCCCCATGCTTGCCGCTTTCGCGAGAAGCGGAAGTTGGCGAGTCGAGCCCCCGGGGATCGCCGACGAGTCTTAAACTCCGTGTCGTGTTAGTCGCAAAGTGTTTTCCTAGTTAGTACACCCCTCTAAGCTCCACGTTTAAGCCGGTGATGTTTGTAAGTGTTTAACTCGTGTGGCCACGGTGGCTCGCCGTTTGGTCACACGAGCAATGTAACTTTATTCTACTTTCTCTTAATGCGGACGTCGCAAAAGACGCGCGAAAAAAAAAAATATGCAAGTAACCAACCGACCTCCCGTCCAATGGCGTCGTGCCACCCATGCGTGTCTGGTGGGTTGCTAATGGCCACGGCTTCACTGCCACTGAACAACACACACACATCAAGTTCAAGTAGGTAGGTAAATCCTGATCAGATCACCCTGGCTCCGGATAACGAAAACAATCGAGCCTCTACCACCTTTCGGAAAGAAGACTTCAGAAGATCACAAGTTCACATGGATCTTTTACTACTATACTTGCCGACCACCGAGGCCAAAATTCTCATTTCTCACGTACGAGCAGGGATCGCTTGGAAAAGCCCGGCAGCCGCTGTCCCGTCCGACGCAGCTCCACGAGTGCGTGCGTCTCCTCGTCCCTTCCCTTCCCCGGTCAACCGCGCCACATCATCGCCCACTCACCAGAGGCCCCCCTCGCGCGGATCGTGTGGCCGCGCGGACGCGGCGGCCTGCCCCGGGGCCCGCGCCCCCCTCCACGGCCCACGAGGCGGATCCCCGAGCCCCGTGACTCGGACGCACGCGCCCTCCCTCCCTCGCTTTCATCGCGAGATACGCGCGAGCGAGCGCCCCCACAGTCGTCGTCGCCGCCTCGACCCCCGTACCATGACAGCCACGGCCCACCGGACGCGGGGCCCCCCATGTCGGTGGCCGCGGGCGTGACCCCGCATCGGCGTCGTCAAGGCCGACGCGGATCCGAGTCATCCGGCGTCACCATCCATTTGACGAGGCGGTTTATCTATCTATCCCCCAGAAGCAGCACCCCCAACTAACCTTTCCACGTACCACCGGATTTCTGTCCGCGCCCTGCGTCCCCTTCAAAAGCAGCTCAGCTCGGCACGCCGTCCGGGCGGCGAGGCAAGGCGACATCACGACGCCGGGAGGCACAGGTGCGTGCGGTCGGCGACGGCGTCAACAGTCGCAGCGGCACACCAGGCAGCAGGCGGGATGAAGAAGTGCGCGTCGGAGCTGCAGCTGGAGGCGTTCATCCGGGAGACCGGCGACGACACGGCCCGCGCCGCCGTCAATCCCGGGTTAGGCCAGACCGGAGGGAGCGGCGTGTTCTCGCCTGACGTCTGTTTCGCCGACTCGGTGAGCACTGCCAATCTGCCAGCCACGAGCAATGTGATTGATTGCAGCTCTACTGAAAATGCATCTTTTAAGTTCAAAAAAAAAAAAAAAAAAAAAAAAAGAGCATCTCTGCTTCCAAAGAAGGAAGGTAGAATTCGCTAGGCTTGTCTGTGATTTCATTAGTAACCCATGATCTGTTTTGCTCGAGCAGAACCAGAACACCATGGATGACAGCAGTTGGTGGTATGGGAGCAGCCTCCGTACGCCGAACCCAGCAGACATGTCGCGGGCGGCGTCCATCTCCGGTAAGGGACATACAGCCAGCCCTGCTCCTGCAATCTATACAAGCTGGAATTTAACTATGCCGTCAAATGCTCTGAACTCTGTACATAAATATGGTAGACTAATTGTCATCAACTGTTCGTTGGATACTTGAACCACAACCATCAATCATTCAGCTTATGAATTTTTTTGGGATTTTTTACAGCTCGGTGTTTTCCATCTGTCCAAAATTATAGGAAAATTCCTGCCTGCTAAACAGGCCTATCTGAATATATGTTAACAGCTAGTCCAATCAATTTAGAGTATGATCACATCCGAACTCATAGCAAGTATTGCTCACCTGCCGCATTGTCCTGGTCACAGCTAGCCTCAGGGGAGCAACCACCTCAGCGAACCAAGCTCTTGAAAGCGATTCAGACTCCGACAGCGAATCACTCTACGAGGTAGAGGGAGTTCCATATGAGCGAGGCAACAAATCCATTGAAACAAAGCGAATAAGAAGGTACGAATAAATCAAGCCTGCATGCAAGTTTGAAGTTTACAGTAAAATAACAAATGTCTGAACAGAGAGCTTACGTCTTGTTGTGGATGCATTCTTCTTGTAAATCAGGATGGTGTCCAACAGGGAGTCTGCGCGACGGTCTAGGCGGAGAAAACAGGCACAATTATCTGAACTTGAGTCGCAGGTACCATAACCACTTGGCCAGGAATGACTGCCAACCATTGATGTATGCTCTGAGTTTATGGGATGCGCACTGATATGTCCCCTCATAATCAGGTTGAACTGCTTAAAGGTGAAAATGCAACCCTGTTCCAGAAACTTTCAGAGGCCAACCAGCAGTTCAGTACTGCAGTCACAGACAACAGAATCCTCAAATCTGATGTAGAAGCGTTAAGAGTCAAGGTGAGCAGTTCGCTTCTCGCAGAAACAGCTGCCATAATCACTTAATGATCACAAATATTGCATCTCTCTAACAGTCTAACCAATCCGTTTGAATTTGCAGGTAAAGATGGCAGAGGATATGGTAGCGAGAAGTGCTATATCCTGTGGCCTAGGCGACCTTGGCTTGGCACCATATCTGAACTCAAGAAAGATGTGCCAAGCTTTGAATATGCTCACAACCACAGGGTCAGATTTACTAGGGAGTGATGTGTTCAGGGGTCCAACAGCAGCTCCACAAGTACAGAACTCACCAGTACAAAGCACTGCAAGCCTAGAGAGTCTGGATAATCGAAAGTCCAACGAAGTGACCAGTTGTGCGGCGGACATTTGGCCTTGAGCTTCAAGCCATTGATCAGATTCAAAGCTTGCTTCACCAAAAAACCAACACTTCCGTGAATTCAAATAACTGGTGGCCTGAGCAGAGTTTCTGTCACAAATTCCCTTGAACCATATTTCCACAAAAGCTTTATAGGATGCATCACTCTCTTGATGTAACTATGTGTGTAGTACATCTGCAGTGGAAAAGTGCCACTGGCAGTTGCCTTGGCTGATAGGCGAATGCCAAACAAGGCGCCAGTATAGTTTCAAGTAGAAAATGAAGCTGTCTTTGTACAAAGCTGCAAATGCAAACTTTAGAAGTAAATGAAAAGTCCTAAATAAAAAGTGTGAAGTAGGAATGATAGGAGTAGGTCCCTTTCAAGGTCAGGTGAGACAGTTATATTTACAACAAAAGTGACCCATTTGGTTTTGAACCTATTATTAATACAAAGGAATGTTCAATCCGGTACAAGTCATGAATATCTTTTCTCGAATGCAACCTGTTATGCATGAGTGTTTTCCAAATTATATACATGGTTATATACAATTGTGTGAACCTTAAATTGTTGGAAAAAGTACTGTTGTTTGGTTGTTTCATGTGCATCCTTGAAATAAAGTCATGGTGTTAGCGAGGGCATTATACTAATTAATACAAAGGAATGTTCAATCCAGTGCAAGTCATTTAGTAGGTTTGTAGCACTAGCTCTATTAGATTCAAACATGTATTCACTACTTTTTGCTGGGACTACAACTGTCCATGTACATCATGATGATAAAATGCATAACTAGTGAGATTCTTCTGTGATTCGAAACCTTCAGGCATTGTCACTTCTACATACATCTCATAAAGTTTCAGGAATTTGGAAAACTGAAAAATGAGGATTTCGTATATGCTATGATGTTTCATAGAATAGGAACATCTGTAGACATAATAACATCTTTTCCCCGTATTTAGTTTACTTCAAGAATGTAATTCAGAACATTTCCTAAGACCTAAAAACTCAAAATACATGAGGGTAATAGCAAAATGAGAACGACAGGAATCATACAAAAAGGGTTGACCGAATAAAAAATTTCAAAAGGAAAGTTAATTGCCTCTTCAGAAACCACGGGCCAACACCAGCCACAGCACCTTTCCCCCCAGCAAAAGGACATGATAATATTATTCCCTTTCTCTCTCCCTCTCCCTCTCCTTTTGAAAAAAGGTATGGCATTGCTCAGACGTGTCAAATTGCCATTCTAGGACACAGAATTTGTTCTCGTCATGTGGTCCAATACAATCTAATGGGGCATCTTGCAAGTACCATACCTTCCATTATTAGACAACCTGTAATGATTCAAGTCAATGTTATACTTTCTCTTATCTGAAGTAGGCCAAAGACATCTTGCATATCATATTATATCCTCTAAAATCAAAATAAAATCAATGGTCAGCACTGAAATTTAAGGAGCAAGTAAAAAGCTATCTGTAATGATTTCCCCCACCACATCATGGATTGTGGATCCAGCTGGGATGAAGGAATGTTCACTCCAGGAGACAGATAAATTCAAAATTTGAAAAGGGAAAAGGATTAAACTCTCATAGCGATGCAACCAATTGTTTGGTGACAGAAATACCTACTCATGAATCATAATTTTTCTGACAAAAAAATAGGGGTAACTATCACAAACAATTGACAATCAGGACACGACACACATTCGAAAGAGGGGAGTATCAAATCTTGGTATAAAGCTTTCGGTCAGGAAGATCTTACTATAGTGCTGCCTATTCTTTTTGGTTTGAAAATGCAATAAGACTAAGAGGTAGACATTTCTGATTATATTGTTAAAATTTACTAATATTTGCTTGTACTAGCTTCCTACTGCCTACTAGTGATTTGAAATTATATGAAACGCTGAAGCAATTTTCTTAACCTTTCCTGTAATTTCAGATACGGTTACAAGAAATAGTTTCAGAACCTACAGAAATAACCACCTGGACAAAACTGAAGTGAAATTAACTTGTGCATACCTACAGGCTACAGCATGATACTAGTACAAGTAAACTTCACTGATCTGTGTGTAAATGGTCAAAATATCTAGCCATATCAGACCTAACATCTCAATAGAATATAAAAAGGCATCTACTTTGACAAAGTTCATGACAAAATAGGAAATCAGATCTCCATCACATACTTTTGGAAGTCTATATATAGCAAGACAGAAGCCTCAGCAAGTCATACAGAAAACAAGCAGAGTCATGCATATAGATTACTGAGCCTCACATGTATCAAGTAGCAGCCAATGATTAGGCATACACATACATACATCGGCTTTCTTGTGGTGCACACCCTATAGTGGTTTAGTTTGGTGCTTGTTGTGACTGTCAATGGCCCTACGTGGAATGAGAAAAAGAGAGCGGAATGCAGCCAAGGATGACTTGCCGGGTATGTGCATGCATGTTACAAGGGAGCATATGCAACCTGTGCAGTGTCTATCTTCCGGCAAGTTGTCCTTGGCTACATCTTGTTCTTTTTCTCTCACGTGAGGCTGTTGCAGGGTTTAACTTACATGGTTTGCGTTAAGCTGCAAGGTAATGCACACATAGCATTATACATATATATCATTGTATGGATGGGACCGAATTATAACACGATGTTCTTATTTTACTCTGAATGTCATGTACATGTGTTGGCTCCTACATAGCCATCTAGAGCAGATTCAACGTATTAGTCATTTTTTTTTGAGTTCTAGTTATTTCAGGTTTACATGCCCTTTGACCGGCATCACATTTCATCTTCAGTTTCTTGTTCCTACTAGGTCTTGAGCTTTATCAACAATTTAAGCATTCCATTTGACCAGATATACTTGGTATTCACTGGAGGCAGAAGCACTATGCTAACTGCTAAGGCGCTAAACTTTCCTAAAACTAGCCTTGCTTTGACAAACAAGTTCTTTGGAATCGGAAATCTGAATCCGGTCACAAGGTCACAAAACAAGCTATATGGACAAAGCTTAGGGCCCCTTTGCCCATCTGTGAACCAAAGGGGCCCTTAACGTCAACAGACTTCAAGGCCCAACGGTAGGCTACTACCAGAACTTCCATTGTATTTCGATCAATTGCGGCAAGTGGATTGGATGCAGGGGTACCAAGATTGATGTCCTGTTCCTTCAACAGCAAAGTTTCGAGTTGGGGCCTACGAGTACTGTAAGAAGCAAGGAGCACCATACCTCTTCCCTCGTGGCACCCGCACAAGCAGCGGACGAAGCGGCGCGAGCTTCCATCTACCCCCGGCCTTGGACTAGCTACGCCGCGTAAGCATGGTGGAGAAGAATCTTTGAAGCAGGCGGTTCGCTTCCTCTGCCGCTCTGGTTCGTGAAGTGGAATAGTACAAACTAGATTTGGGACTGGGCGTCTTTGTCTTTGACGGGTCGGCCGTGCTTCGTGCCGTTCGGATCGTGCTCTTTTAGGCACGGGGAGCACGTCGGGCCGTGCCGACATGGCACGATAATTTTTTCTTCGGCCCCAAGCACGGCCCGTGTGGCACGGCGCACGCCGCCGTGCCGTGCCGGTCCAAGCACGGCCCTCAAAATATCTCGGCTACTTCTTTTTTGTTCTTGTAATATAAAAAATATGTATCTTGTGTATACCTTTTTAATGAAGTTTTAATGATTTTTATAATCTATTTAAGTATTATATGAGATGTACTATAGTAAATGCTATAAAAATACATCGTAGAGTAATAGAAGTGTGTACGCGCGTGCCACTTTTTTGTGTCGTGCCGGCCCCAAGCACGGCTCAACATGCGGGTCGTGCCATGTAGCCCATCGTCGCGCGAGATCCTAGGCAACGCACACGCCCACGTCTTTCGTGTCGTCTTTGGCACGGCTCCGTAATATTTCGTCTTCGCGCCGCGTGCTTCCGGTCGTGCTAAAAGTCCGTGCCATAGCTTCGCCCTCAAATGGCACGGCCCAAGTCCCGGCGCTCTAGTACAAACGCTAACCTTTTTTTTTTTTTTTTTTTTGAGGGGCACTACTAATGCTAACTGGGCCCGTGGGCGGTATATAAAAGCTGCTGCCTGCGACTCTAGCGGGCCCGGAGATCATGGACCATGGCCCGTGGATTTTTTACAATGGTTTTATATGGCTTCCCTTGGTTTTAAAGGCATCTCCAAAATCATTCCCATAAAAATCACTTACTGAAGAACTATTGTTTGCATATAAGAATTGCTTGGTACAGTGTATCTTTTCACTCTCCAACAGTTTTTTTTTTATATCTTGTGTGCATGTTAGAGAGTCAACTCTTGTTTATCTATCTTTGACTAGCGAAAAATCGGAATAGAAGATAACAAATTGTTGGATGTCATTTTTTTCATCAAAACCTCTATTTCTAAGAAGTAGAAAGAAAATAAGTTACTCTAAAAGTACCGAATGATCTATCTATTGACAAGGTAACACTGTTAACGGCCTTTGTATCTCTAAATAAATTACTATAAAATATATTTAATCTACTAATACTAATTATATTATAAATATAAATATTATATATATGATTAAAATTAAAAGTATTTGAATTTTTGAGAAAGGAGAATAGGGCGAGAGAGTGTTTTTTTTAACCTGCCAACAGGTGGGACTGAAATGTGTTGTAAAAAAAAAAAAAAACAAAACTGCTACTGAAAGTAGTCGGGCCAAGCCCAATCATCCCGCATAGCTCACAGAACTCCACGTGTCAGGACTCACGAGTACCCGTAGCAGAATACTTTTTCCTAATCATTGCGATAGTTCATTTTTTTGTGATCGACAAAAGAGGAAACAATAATGCAACAATAAAAATTATTTTGCTCGGAAAAAAAAGACAAGAAAAATCTGTTTCTGTAATCGTGGCCCCTTCTCCATCCATCCGTTTCAGTTTCCCCACAGTCCAGCCTAGATCGAGCGCGACGACCCCTCCTCTCTCGATCGGACGCCGGCCGACGACCCCTAGCCGGCGGCGACCATGGCGTTCGGCGAGCGCGTCACCACCTTCGAGGACAGCGAGAAGGAGAGCGAGTACGGCTACGTTCGCAAGGTTCGCGTCCTCCTTTCTCTCTCTCGTCCCTGCTCCCTAGATCATTAGACTAGAGACCCTACCTCTCGGCTCGCGTGGTGTCTTGCCAGGTTGGTTTCTGGATCACGGAACCGTAGCGGCCTTGTCTGCGAATTTGAGTGTTGTGCCGATCATTGGAGCATCTGGGTGCTGGAATGTTCTGCCCGGTACTTGCCACGCAACTTTCCTGGGGGATTCCAGTGAACAGTGATGATATTTGGGTCAAATTGAATATATGGGGAATTCGTTCTATTGGACGGTCTAGTTTAGGTTCTAATGGTGTTTGGACCGGGAGAGGTGCCGTCTCTTTTTGTGGATTACTGTTATGCTACTGAGAGTTGCCTGTTGCAGCTGTGTTGGTAGCTCAGGAAACTACAGTGATAGACTGATAGTGTTGGGTTGGATTATGATTTTTGAAATTGTGGTCAAGTGTGTAGGTTACACAACTTAAGCAATTAAATTGGAGATTTAGCTAGTTTAGCAATTAAATCAGTGATGATGTATCTGTGTCTCCTTCTCTAGGTCTCTGGACCTGTTGTTGTGGCTGATGGCATGGGTGGTGCTGCCATGTATGAACTTGTTCGTGTTGGTCATGACAACCTTATCGGGAAATTATTCGTCTTGAGGGCGACTCAGCTACAATTCAAGGTATTGTACAGTACAGTCCCAGTTCTCTCATTATATGGTCTGAAAAACACTAAAGAAATTCACTCAATGAATTACCAAATTGCTACAACTATTTTGCAGTTTATGAGGAAACAGCTGGGCTGATGGTTAATGACCCAGTGTTGAGAACAAGAAAGGTATTGTTTGTGTTTATTTCTGCGCGTAGTTGTGTAGGTTTCTTGTTTTTTCTTCTATAATTGTGTCATGGCTATTTTTCATGCAGCCTCTCTCAGTTGAATTGGGGCCTGGCATTCTTGGGAACATTTTTGATGGAATTCAGGTACATAAATGTGACAAACACATATTAGTATTAACTCGGGTACATCTGTTCTGATGATATGGCCTCCTATCATCCTTTTGCAGCGCCCTCTAAAAACAATTGCAATTAAATCAGGGGACGTGTACATACCACGTGGTGTATCAGTCCCTGCCCTCGACAAAAGATCAGCTGTGGGAATTTCAGCCAAAGAAGCTAGGTAATTTGTGTGTGAATAATCTATAACAGCTACATGGTGTCTACATACCTTGTTTGAAGTTTTGCCTTGTACAGAAAGAGCAGTAATTTCAGTAATTTCTTTCAGGCGTAGGAGATGCCATCACGGGTGGAGATTTATATGCTGTGAGTACAAACTATCTTGCTGAATTTTTCTGATTATTCTGCCCATTGACGCTAGCCTAACATGCACAATCAAATATCGGTGACTATCTTGCAGGCTGTATTTGAGAATACACTGATGCAACACCATGTTGCCCTTCCTCCTGGTTCTATGGGGAAAATAAGCTACATTGCCCCTGCTGGTCAGTACAGTTTGCAGGTTAGTACATATTATGCCTTTTCTGCTACATTTTCCTTTATTTTTTTTCTCAAATTTGCTTGATCCGTTTTTCACTGTTTTTTTTTTTTTGCTATAAATGCAGGATACAGTACTGGAACTGGAATTTCAGGGCATCAAAAAGCAATTTACTATGCTCCAGGTGAAGCATTATCTCTTTTTAAGTCCTAAGAAATTAATATACTACCATACTTTTAAATGTCTGCTAAATATCATATTTGTGCTCTGCAGACATGGCCTGTGCGTTCACCAAGGCCTGTTTCATCAAAGCTTGCTGCTGACACACCTCTTTTAACAGGACAGGTATTGAAGCAACAAAGTAAAACTTTCTTGACCAGCTCCATTGAGTCTTGGTATGTCTCACATGTTTTGTAATTGGTTTCAGCGTGTGCTCGATGCATTGTTTCCTTCAGTGCTTGGAGGGACATGTGCTATTCCTGGAGCATTTGGGTGTGGAAAGACTGTCATTAGTCAAGCACTTTCAAAGGTTTAACTTCTATTTGACGTTTTCCCCATAGCTGCCAGTGTTGTCCAATTCTGCATGCTGGATTTTAAAGTGTCTTAAACCTACTCCTTTCACTGACCTAAATTGCCTTATAAAACAGTATTCCAATTCAGAAGCTGTGGTTTATGTGGGTTGTGGTGAAAGAGGAAATGAGATGGCTGAGGTCCTTATGGACTTCCCACAATTGACAATGACATTGCCTGATGGACGTGAAGAGTCTGTCATGAAAAGAACAACTCTTGTGGCTAACACCTCCAACATGCCTGTCGCTGCTCGTGAAGCATCCATTTATACAGGTACTCTTATGTGTTGAGACTTTTGCCACTTATATAGGCATGAGTTCTGTCTCTAGATTGTTTTCTTGACCAGGTTGCAGTGCATTGCTTGACCAAATCATAGTGCTTTTCTTGACCAGATTTTTCTACTTATGTAGGCATGAGTTCTGTTGCAAGCTTATAACTTGCCGACTTGTGACCTATTATCTATCTGTGACTATGTCGTACTTTTTTTTTTTGTACATAATAATTTCTAGTGCCATCTGGCACAGATGGGAACAACATAATGTTTGGAAAAGTAAAAGAACTTAGCACATGCAGATATAAGCATCTGCTGATAACCTGATATATCCCAGCTATTCTTGTTGTTGTTCAGTTTATGTTCAGAACTTGGAGCCCAGAGCCCTAGATCGTGTAGTGATTTAGCACTTTTGAAGTGGTTGAGCATTCTATTTCCTGCTAACATGCTAAAAGGAGTCAACTTATGTTTTCTGTATTAACAGAATGATGATGTGCATATTTTTTTTTGTGCCCAGGAATTACGATAGCTGAGTATTTCCGTGATATGGGATATAATGTCAGTATGATGGCTGATTCTACTTCCCGATGGGCTGAAGCATTGCGTGAAATTTCAGGACGTTTGGTATGATTCTTTTTCTTCCTTCCAGCTATCATTTTTCTTTTCTTCTCTGTATCCCATGGTCTCCACAGCTGTAATGGAACATTTGTGTCTGAATGGCTTAATGCTTTAGTAACTTATGGACAACATTTACCATGAGGGTTTGTTCCATCATCTTGATTCATGTTGTGGTTGATGCTGTTTTACATGCTGCTTTGCATAGCATTGTGATTTTCTTGTACTAACAGTGACCAATATACTCCAGGCTGAAATGCCTGCAGATAGTGGTTACCCTGCATATTTGGCTGCACGGCTGGCATCGTTTTATGAACGTGCTGGGAAGGTGAAATGCCTTGGCAGTCGGATCGAACTGGCAGTGTCACAATTGTCGGTGCTGTCTCCCTCCTGGTGGTGATTTCTCAGATCCTGTTACCTCTGCAACCCTTAGTATTGTACAGGTAGAAAATTGTTCAACTATTCCCCTTTAGGTTCAATCTACTGACATCGTCTTCATTACTTTGATGTCACTAACTGCTCTTGAGTGCAGGTCTTCTGGGGATTGGATAAGAAGCTGGCTCAAAGAAAGCATTTCCCATCTGTGAATTGGCTCATTTCATATTCTAAATACTCCAAGGTTATTCCCTAACTTGCCCAGGATGTCAATCCAATCACAGTCCTTTGAATCCTCTTAAGAGAGAGCACAACCAATAAGAAATGAAGCAAACCAGGAACATCATCCATGACCGCTTTTCCCAGATATATTGAGCTCCCTGTATCACATGGTTCCAGAAACTCTAGTTTTTGAGATATCTGAAGTCACTGCATCAATTGATTAGGCACTTGAATTATCAGTGTTTTAAAATAAATGTCAACAATGTGGTTTAGTGTTTCAAACTGATTTGAGCTATTACCTTTAGTATTGAGTGATAACTCAAACCACAGATTGAAAACTGTGCTGTATATTTTGTTTAGCACTTTTATCCCACAGTGTTTTTCTACATCTGTGCTGTTCACCTTGTATTTACGTCATGTATCACGTGAACTCTGAATATATGCATTATAAGTGCATACACAAGACATTGCTACTTGGCAAATAACTACATAAGTAAGCAGTTATTTGTTGCCATTGCTGAGATGGTTCTGCATGTCATCAGTATTCAGTAATGAAGTTTCTTCATGGCTCCTGGGGCATTTGTGTTATACTGACATACAATCTTTTGTTCTTAAGGCTCTGGAATCCTTCTACGAAAAGTTTGATCCGGACTTCATTGATATTAGGACAAAAGCACGTGAAGTATTACAGCGAGAGGATGATCTAAATGAAATTGTCCAGGTATCCTTTCTCTTCTATGCATCAGTTGCCATGGATCCCATTCTGGGGTTTGTTGGCATATCCTGTTACATAATTAATTTGCTCGCTATGGGTGACATGTTGGGCATTGGGTTTGCATGTGTATATGTACCAACTCTGATTTTTCTGAATCTGATGGAAGTCGGTCACTGATTTTGTGGTGTATGTGTTGCTATAATTGCCAAAGAAGGAATAGTAAAAAAAACAGGCTCTTCTGTTTTCCTGGTTCCTTTTTTTTTATCCCTTGAACAGACGACATTGAATCTGTTTAAGGCAACTTGATTTGCATGTTTAGTTTAACGCAAGTATTGAAAGGTTCGATAGAAAGATTGGAGTCCTTTGCATTGCATTATTTTATGACTTCACTTGGACTGATATTTTCACCATACAGCTTGTTGGCAAAGATGCACTGGCAGAAAGTGACAAGATTACTCTGGAGACTGCAAAGCTCCTTAGGGAAGATTACTTGGCACAGAATGCATTCACACCGTGAGTGCTTCTCTAATTAGGCTCATCTGTATGAATTGCCTGTATTGTATAAATGTATATGACCTTTCTGACCATGATTCCACTTCTCAAAATAGATATGACAAGTTTTGCCCGTTCTACAAATCTGTTTGGATGATGCGCAACATTATTCATTTCAACACATTAGCGAACCAGGTATTCTTATTTACTTTTTACCTTTGATCAATCTTATTATGTCGCACAAGCACTAGCATATTATTGTTTTTTTAATTAAAGGGTGTGTTTTTTAAAATGTTCAATCATCTTTGAAGGATATTGATTAATGTCGAGTCATGGTCCATGGGCTCATGACAAAAAAATGGTTTATAACTTCATATCTACGTAATATATGACTTGCATATACTGGAACTTTTTATATATATTACACATGAAAGAGCTTAATGTCGAAGTCCTCATAATCTATAACCTTTGCAGGCTGTGGAACGAGCTGCTAGTGCTGATGGACAAAAGATAACCTACAGTGTTATAAAGCATCGCCTTGGTGATCTTTTTTATCGCCTAGTGTAAGTACTCGGCCACGTATACAACGCGATACTGGTTGTAATTTTCTTCTCAACGATTTATGAAGATTAATCATTAATGATATCTCCCTCTTCACAACAGTTCACAAAAGTTCGAGGATCCCGCTGAAGGTGAAGAGGCTCTAGTCGGAAAATTCAAGAAACTGTATGACGACCTTACAACCGGATTCCGCAACCTAGAAGAGGAAGCACGGTGAATATTTATTGTACAGTCCGTGTCAAACAATAAGACCGCCAAATTCCCCGGAAGGTTCGGGAGCAGTCTGTTTTGTCCAGCCTGAGGTTTGTAGATGTAAATTAGGTATCAGGTTTCCCCCACAAACAAAATTATTTCTGTACCTTGTTTGGTGCTCGACGGGCACTGTATTGATTTACCATTATTTATTGTAAGGTACTGGTGCACATGGCCATAGTTGAATAAATAAGAGCGATGCCCATCAGCTTGAACATTACTTTTTTTTTTTGTATAAATTTGTCACCCGCAGAGCGAAGAGCAAGACTTATCTTGAGATGTGATATGACATTACCGTGTGTTGACCTTATCTGGTTAATTGTGTCAGTTAGAAGATAGTTCAGGGTAGATGGTTGTTTTGTTTCACATGTTGATTCCGACCAACATGGGGTAGATATACCAGACAAGGGGATATCTGCTGCACATGTTGCTGATCCATGGCATCATCCTCTCGGAAGCTGCTGAGGGTGGAGACAGAATGAAGAGAAAGCATTGGCCAAAGGCCAGCCCACCTAATTTTGTCTCTAGTAGACCTATCTCCGCTTGCCTGGATGGCATGCTCGCAAGTGGAACTGCTTCAGACGGCTTTCGTTTTCTGTTGGTGACCGGATGCCATGCGCTGCAGATCCAGTTTCTCTCTTTTGGCCGTTACAGGGAGGTTACTGTCGCTGCTAGTGCTAGGTAGATCCAGCCGTTTTTTCCCTGTCCATGGCTCCATGCTCTCCGTGGTCAAAGGTTCTTCTCTTTGGCGTCGTGCGAATATTCTTCAGTGCCTGCAGTTTTTGTACTCGTCGCTTGTATTGTACTAGCCAGCACATGTACTTTTCTACCAAAGTCCAAAGGTGGAGCAAAGTTGAGTATTTAAGCAAAGGTATTCCTCTTTCGGATTGCAAGGAAAGTTTCCAAGTACAATCCGAGGGCGACATTCTTCGGCAGGCTGGAAGAGAGTAAAAACCATGTTTCCGACCCACGAAAAGAAGAGTGGACGTTTCTCAGTATCGACCTTGAAAAGGTAGACTTCTCACAGCTCACAGTATAACTATCTTCTCACAATTCTTAATGAGGAAGTGTAAATTTCTTGGAATATGCACGGAGAAAAAGACCCTTTATTATTGACTTGTCCTCAAAGTCTAGAAATATTCGCCACACAAACATTTTTTGTGGACCTATGAATATTTAGGCTCCGTTTAGCGTAACTCAGCTTCACCCCGTGTGCAGCTCTTTAGGTGAAGTTAAACTGTTAAAAAAAAAAAAAAAAATATTTGGTAAAATAGCTTCATGCATGGATGAGGAAGAGGAATGAGTAGAGAGCTGAGATAAGCTACTTTTTTCTAACTTCATCACAACTTATTGTTTTTTGTGACAAGAGGAGATGGATCTAAACACAGCTGAGTATTTGGCAAGAAAAACAGCTCACAGTAATTAATGAAGCTGTTGTGAGCTGTACAAACAGATCCTTAATGTGACAAGTGAAAAAATACTAGTATTATTCTGTACATTCAGTACCATGATGCAGTAATCCATCTTCATCACATAATAAAGAATCTCACCATGAATCAGAACAGGAGGACAATTTCTAATCCCACCAGAGTTCAGAAAGATACTAAAGTTTACGAGGTCCCGGACGCAAAAGCGCACGCCCAAACGTTACTTTAATCCAAAATTTGTCAGCCCCCACTCCTCTTCTCTCATTTCGTTCCTCCTGCCTCCAATTGGAAACCCATCGTCACAAGAAGCAAGCAGCAATAGCCAAGCCAAGACCAGGAGGACCCAAGCAAGAGCCAGCCAAGCTTCCACCTCTAATAACCCAACCCATTGAGCGTAGAAACACATCTAGCGCCAGTTCTAGCTTAATTAATCCGTTTCTTTTCTTTATACCGGCTCCCTCGTGGCCTCGTCGCCTCAGCTCCCAGCTGCGCCGGCCCTCCAAATCCGATCGATCTCCGCAGCCTCCAGATCCCCGGCTAGCGGAGACAGCCAGCTCCAGGCGGTGAATCAATCCCCCCTCGCGGCGCTCGTCTCCTCTCGCTCTCCAAATCCCTTACCAGGTTCGTGCCATTCATGCTGTGTTTCTCCTTTCTAGCTGCGTGGCTCCTCCCTGCATTGGGCTCGGTTGCGTGGAAGCTGGAGGTTTCCGTGCGATTTGGAGTGTCGTTTTGCTGTTCTGGGTGTAAAGCTCCGATTTTTACGTGGAGTATAAGAACCAATTTCCGGTGCTGGAGCTGTGATTTAGCTCGTGTTTGGGCCGTTGGGTTGGTTGCTGCGGGTGGCGGTGACCGGATCGACCGGGTAATGCGGATGGGACTTCGGGGTTGTTTGGTTTGGTTTGGTCAGAGCTTGACTTTTCGCCAGCCGCCGCCGTGTTGGACTCGGCCGCGGTCTCTTTTGTGCAAATCGCCTGCTTTGGACATTGTAGATCACCTACCCCCGACGCATTTTCTGGATTATTACTCGACCAACTTAGAAAGCTTCGGATAAAGTGGTGCTCCTTCAATCTTATGGCTCGCACCACAATTCCCAGAGCAGATCGTGACTCAATGGCGGCATACTAGTTAGTGCAACGCAATATGTACCAGAACCACCACCAAATTATTACTGGGGTGAACTGCTTGGTTGTAGAATTGTAGGAACAAATCTTGGTGAGTTGACCTGAATGTGTCACTACAAAAAGCATACAAGAGCATTCTTCGGTGTTTTTGAATCATTTCGATGGATCCATGTATTAATGCTTTGTTTCCCTTGGATGCAACTGCTGGGGGAAAACATCGCCTGAAAGTTCTTCAGGCCCTGGTGTAGCAGCTGAATTACCCAGTTTGATGGTGAAGAAAGAGCTTTAGATGATCTGAAGATGGAGATGAGATAAAAAGTACCAGAGTGTACAGTGGGATAGCAAGGATATGACTGTCATGATGCCTCAGCGCCACCGGGCTACAGCCAAGAAGCCCATGTGGATAATCGTGCTCCTGTCTATGGTTTGCATCGTGTTGATTGGGGCCTATGTCTTCCCACCGCGGCGCTTCTCTAAGTGCTACCTCTCTTCTTCAAGTGTATGTACGAATTTCAAGGATTGGCTCCCATCTATGGGCCATCGGGAGCGGACTGACGAGGAGATCATTTCATCTGTAGTTATTAGGGATATCCTTTCAATGCCCATGCCTGTGTCAAAAAACTCCAAAGATCGCCCTTATGTTCTTGACACCAGGTTCATTGCCCTTTGAGAAATTGTGGGAGAAGTTTTTACAGGTTGGTCAAAGTGTACTTGTTGTCTTTGTGTCACTTAAGATGTACTTGTTGTTTTTGTGCCATTTAAAAGTCTTCAAGGGTCTTCCTGTTTGCTTAAACTGCAAGGCATCATAAGTCTTCCAAATGTATAATGACACCTAGGTTGGTTCCAGAGAAACAATTTAGTGGATATACTTGTTTGTAGTGTGTATTATTGGGGCAGATATGAGTACATAACATTGGGCCAATATGTTGATTCCCCTATGAACCTTCATTAGATAGAAGTAACAATGCTCCTAGCAAGTAGTAGCCTGTATAAATAGATTAAGCCTATGAACCTTTATTAGCAGATAGGTTGTTTTATCTGTATATAAATAGGTTAACCCTATGTTTTCACCATATATGTACCAAAGCCGGTAATATTCCTAGCAAGTAGCCTGTACTCACTGTAATCTCCTCCCCTTGTTGGTACTAACCCTCTGTGCATTTATGTGATGTAATACTTCCCATCGCTTATATTATTAATGTGACTTTTAAAGAAAATTGAACCAGTGTGCCTTCTTTGAACAGGGACAGGAGGAAGATACTCCATCTATGTGCACGCATCACGTGAAAAGCCTGTTCATACTAGTTCTTTGTTTGCTGGTCGGGATATTCACAGTGATGCGGTAATAATTTTCGTCTGTATTTCATTTTATTTTCAAAGCAATAACTCCAAATATGTAGAAAAGAATTGACCCAGTTTATGAGGGAAACTAGGCCCAAAAAACCTTACAAACACGTGGTTTATTGAGGAATACTAGGCAAAAGAACTGAGCGACAACTAACCCTAAGCAACCTACAAACAAACAAGTGCACAACGGCAACTGACGGAACCAACCATGCATCATCGTTGCCAAGCTTGTCCCAAGAGTGACCATCAGCTCCCAGTTCCCATAGCGAGCATCAGCCAGAGGCCCCAGAACACAGCCACCTACACAGTGCACACAGCTAACCCCGACACATCTAGAAAGTATACCACAGCATGTCATCATTGCAATTTCTTCTGTGTTTCATACATTTGGGTTTAACCGTTTTTGTCTTAAATATCTGCTTTATCAGGGGTTCATCTTGTAAACTCAACCCATTATATTTCCAAACCGTATAAAAAAATCACTCTGGTCAATAATAGTTAATGAATGAAGAATGTACTAGTGGTTGACCTTGGGTGCCGTCAGACACTTCTTTTGTACTAGGGTTTTACTCTACTGCAATAATCAGCAATAGAAATTAACCAAACAGTAGTTTTTGTGTGAAAAGCCAAACAGTAGTTACATGCTTTGCATATGACTATAGGACTTAACTCATGTTGAAGTTGAACACACCGATGTTACTTAACATTCTGGGTTGAGAATATTACTGTTTAAAAACACACAACCTACAACTGTAGGTCCAGTTCTAACAAAATCGCTGCGTACTACCAATCTGGATTGAGAATATTTACTGTTCCACCACTTGCAAATTGAATGGATCGTTATAAATGGGTATCTTTAGTTGGAATTCTTCTCTGCTAATGGACTATCATATTGCTTATGCTGTAATTTCGAGATTGTTAACATTGAGCAGAGTATGTATTGTTATGCAGGTAGTATGGGGATTGATTTCAATGGTTGATGCTGAGAAGAGACTATTAGCGAATGCACTGGAAGATGTTGATAATCAATTTTTGTCTTGCTTTCTGACAGGTTTGGACCCTGATTTTGGTGACTCCCTTTTGATCCTTTGTTCTCAATTACTGAGTCATCTTTACTTCATTTCACAGCTGTGTTCCGCTGCATTCATTTGATTATGTGTATAACTACCTGATGGGAACGAATATTAGCTTTGTGGATTGGTGAGAACACTATAAACTAATATTTCAATATCCTTTTGAAAAATAGGACATGAGAACCTTTTTTTCTCTCTTGAAGATGTTCATATCCACTCACTTTGATTTTTTGTCCTGCCTTTGTTTTCAACTTATAAGTTTCAAGGATCCAGGTCCACATGGCAGTGGAAGGTACGCTCCTGAGATGTATCCAGAAATAGACGAGAGGGACTTTAGAAAGGGTGCCCAGGTACAGTTATTCTCTATGCTAATTTGTTAGGACATAAAATACTTGCTGTATCAAACTCATTGGTGGTAATATCCTGAAATATTTGTTTACATCAACAGTGGAGTGAAAATCTAATTTAAGTCCTTTCTCTGTTCTTGTTGTAGTGGTTTACAGTAACGAGGAGACATGCTTTAATGATTCTGGCTGACAACCTGTACTACAAAAGTTCAAGCTATACTGCAAGGTATATTTGTTTATTTTAGATAAAGGAAGGATTTTATTAATTCAAAATCATTGCATTGAGTTGGTACAATAGAACTAGATTCCAAGTATCTTAGTAGTTAATAGGAAACATGCATATATTATACAACAATGACTTAATTTAGATGTCTGTTACTAGGTTTGCTGTAAGGTCAATATGTATTTTTCAATATGAAGTATAGTCTTGTAGTGAAACTTCAGTGCAGAAATTTAACAGCTACCTCTAAATTCTAAAACCCTGTTTGGATATGCTAGTAACGTAAAAAGAAAATACAATTCAAATTGTGTCATGGATTCCAACCAATCCATACACTCAGAATCTAAATCTGAAGAAACCAAAGAAATAGTCGAATACATGCTGGGTCATTGATAACTTAAAGAGGGGCCATACATACAAGTTGTTGTTTCTCAAGTCTGAACCAATGGTCATGATTTCCACTTTTCCAGTTTTCACTTATGTTTTTGTACTAAGCACATTTGTTGCAAAGGGATTTACCTTTCTCCCATGATCTACAGCCAGCAGAAGGGCGCAACTGTATTGCAGATGAGCATTATTTACCAACCCTGTTCAATGTCGGTATTCACTATCTATGAAGTGACATTTAGCCCTTGTTTTCTTAGGCACTTGCTTAATTCATTCATGTTCTTGTCTTCAGATGGTAGATCCTGGTGGAATCTCTAACTGGTCTGTTACACACGTGGATTGGTCTGAGGGAAAATGGCATCCAAGGTCATATAGTGCTGATGATGTCACCTATGATCTCTTGAAGAATATTACAGTATGTTTCCTAGCTGCTTAATTTGTTCTTGCATACCATATGATCTTTATGTGCATGCACTGATGTGCATAATCGTTCTGCAGGCAATTGATGAGAACTTTCATGTAACAAGTGATGACAAGGTAAGCACAAAGATCTATCGTCATTATTGATTTTTAAAGAACAATAAATAAATTTTCCAAAGTCGTGAATTGTATTTCGCATCCTTGAAGCAATGAAATTTCCAGCTTCAACGCATCTCAACAACCATTGAATGCTGATGTGCTGTTTTCCCCCATATTGCAGAAACTTATGATGCAGAAGCCGTGTTTGTGGAATGGATCAAAGAGACCATGCTATCTTTTCGCTAGGAAGTTTAATCCCGAAGCACTTGACAACCTACTGAAGCTTTTTACCAGTTATACATCTGTTTGAATCCAACCTGATTCTTTGCCTTGGCTGTCAAATCCCACAAGCTTTTTGTTCTCCTGTTTATATGTAAATTGGGAAGTCCGTACCTATGGATCTGGGCCTAAGGATACCGGTACAACTGCAACAACTGTCATGGCTTGAGCTCAGTCCTGGGTGAAACGGCCACAGCAATGTTTATAGAATGACACTGCCCTCATAGTAATTTGTTGTGTTCAATGTATGTCTACATAGTCTACCACCCAACTCCCAACTCATTAGTTCTTTATTCTTGGAGAACCTTTTTTTGTCAGTATGTTATACTGTCATTATATGATCAATTCTTTGTAGACACAGAGATTACAACAGATGTACTACAAATGCAGTCTTAGTTTTGCCACTATTAAATCTTTTTATCGTGGACTTCTGAATAGGTGCTTGCAATTTTTTTTTTAATTCTCACAGATTAATATTTGAGGGACATTGCTACGGTACTCCTGTTACTCTCTAGTAGGTAAGAACTTGGTTTTTAGAAAATATAAACAATAAAATAATTAAAGTATTCAAGTAAGAAATACCATCCAGCTACTCCCTATGATTAGCATCCTTCGTCTTCCGTCTACTCTGTCCCCTCTGTCCCTTTTTTTCTTGTCGCTCGGGAATCGAGCATGATTTCCCAATGACAAATATAGCGAGATGGAGGGAGAGGCCAAGCCAGTTGGAGAACATATATGACACGTAACATCCATTTATGTGTAATTAACATCTAGATCGACGATCCATAGGCATTTCAGTCTATCATCACAAAATCTTACTTGAGCAAAGTAGGGCCGGCACATTTGAGCTGCTGTTACTAATGTTTGTATTGTAGGAGATACTACTGGTACATTTTCCATATCCAATATGAGACAGACATGTGGATTATGGGACCAACTGTCTTAATCCTACCCGCCTGCAATATCCACATCCTATTTCCAGGCCCACATCAGGCCACGTAGCACCACTCAAACACGGCCACGTGGCACCACTCTCCACTGTTCCCTCCACCTTCCCTTCCAACTTTCGAAGTCACCCGAAGTCACCCCCTCACTTCTCAAAACTCTCAACGGCCAGTCCCATCAAGAAATGCTCCACTTCATCTCCTCTTCCCCTCTCCGTCCCCGATTCCTCCTCCTCACGAACACACCCACCAATCTTCGCTTCCTCGCCATGAGCGCCGCGCCCTCGAGCTCCTCGTCCCGTTCGGTGCGCGGTGGGGCGGTGCCCGTGCCTTCCCTCGGCGCCGACGAGGCCTGCGCAGTGGCAGAAGAGGCCTTCCAGAGGTACACGTCGCCGAGCTTGAGGAGAGACGGCGCCGGGGTGGCCGTCGTGTGGTTCAGGAACGACCTCCGAGTTCTTGATAACGAGGCGCTTCTGCGCGCGTGGACAGCTTCCGAGGCGGTCCTGCCGGTGTACTGCATCGATCCACGGGTCTTTGCAGGGAGCACGCATTACTTTGGATTCCCCAAGACAGGAGGTGAGGACCTAGCTATTCTGCATTTTGTTCGTAGCTGCTGCATCAGGGATTTGAGATAGCTCAGGAGTATGCTGATTTGTGATTTGTTGTCATCGTAGAGCCAATTGCAAGCAAGCATTGCCTTATTATTAGAAAATCTTGGTGATTTACGTCTATATTTGTTTGTGTTTGGTGAAACATAAATCACCTATTCAGCATTACGGGCGCAGTTCTTGATAGAGTGTTTAGGAAACCTGAAGCAGAGTCTGAGGAAAAAGGGCCTCGATTTGCTAGTCCGGCATGGCAAACCTGAAGAGATCCTTCCTTCAATTGCAAAGTCTGTCAGTGCACACACAGTAGGTCCCCTTCTGCACAATCTTATCTCAATCAATTTTAGTATAGTTGAATTTTGGATCTTTAGGTACTAAATTCATGTTAGGAACCTAAAATTAAATCTGTAAGCGCTGTGTCTCCAGATTTATGCTCACAAGGAAACCTGTAGTGAAGAGCTCCTTGTCGAACGCCTCGTGAGCAAAGGTTTGGAGCAAGTTCAGATTGCTCAAGGAGGAGCGTCTGCCCCGAAGAAACCTCTGAACCCCAGGTTGCAGCTCATATGGGGAGCAACAATGTACCACATCGATGACCTGCCGTTCTCAGTCAGCAACTTGCCAGACGTGTACACACAGTTCAGAAAGGTCGGGGTTTCTTTGCAAAATTCTAGGCCCTTTTGCAGGTGTAATGGTTAACGCTGAAGCAGTGGTTTTTTTTTTTTTTTTTTAGGCAGTTGAATCGAGGTCCTCAATTAGGAACTGCATCAAGTTGCCACCGTCGCTTGGTCCGCTCCCTAGTTCTTCCAGCATAGATGAGATTGGAGGATGGGGAGCAATACCAACACTGGAGTCACTAGGCCTGAGTGTTACAAAGGCAGGTTTAGTTGCAGCTAGTTGTGCTTTAGTCAGGTGCTTCACTATCACTAGTTCTAGTTTTAATCTGTACTGTTTTCTTCTCCCTGCAGTCTGAGAAAGGAATGCATTTCACAGGAGGAGAAAATGCAGCTCTTGGTAGAGTACATGAGTACTTCTGGAAGAAGGATCAGTTGAAAGACTACAAGGTGACTAGGAATGGCATGTTAGGTCCAGACTACTCCACAAAGTTCTCTCCTTGGCTTGCTTCTGGCAGTCTTTCGCCACGTTATATTTGCGAAGAGGTAAGGAATTCCTCATTGCCTGCAGAGCTCGTTACCTTTGCCTAATACAATGTGTCCTTTATGATGCAGGTGAAGAGATACGAGAAGCAAAAGAGTGGCAAATGATTCTACATATTGGTTAGTGTGCCTTCTCATAAGTTATACTCCTTGAAGGCTAGTACGGTGTATTCCCATTCATATATAGAGTGAAGCGCCTTTTCCTGACAAGTCAATGGCTTCAGGGTTTTATTTGAGTTGATATGGAGAGACTACTTCAGGTTTCTATCAGCAAAATATGGGAACGCCATATTTGACCTGGGTAAGGACCAAATATGGTGCTCTCTCTCATACCCTTAGGCTTTGTATAAAAGACCTTTTATGATGAAAATAATGCACAACTATGCCATTTGGGAAACATTTCGATTTTGGCTGGTAAAGGTATAATCCGGTTGCAAACTATTATTTTAGGAGGTCCGAGGAAAGTAGTATCAAAGTGGAGTCAGGACCAAGCACTATTTGAATCATGGAGAGATGGTCGAACTGGGTATGGTATTAGTCCACTTTATTCTTCTGAAATCTGGAGCCATTTTGTTCTTGTGCCTTCTGAATTCAGTCATGGTAAATTCCAGATATCCTCTTATTGATGCCAACATGAGGGAGCTTTCCGCCACCGGTTTCATGTCCAACCGTGGCCGTCAGGTATCCTTCCACATCTGACCACATAAACTGAAAAGACAGCAGAGGGCATAACACTCCAGAGCATCTATTCCCAATTATTCATCTCTCAGTCACTGCCTATCTGCAGATTGTCTGCTCATTTCTTGTCCGAGATATGGGTATTGATTGGCGAATGGGAGCCGAATGGTTCGAGACATGCTTAATGGATTATGACCCAGCTTCAAATTATGGAAATTGGACATATGGAGCAGGTTAGTTATGTCTTTACTGATCCTTTAAATACTGGATAGAACAATATGACCAAAGAAAATAACTTCAAGAAAACCACAAAGGTCGCTTACATATCCTTGTAGACTGGAGCTGAATGAAATGTTTCTGCTGTACTCTGACAGGAGTTGGCAATGATCCACGAGAAGATCGATATTTCAGTATCCCAAAGCAAGTAAGTATTTGACCAGACTGAACTCTCTTACCTGGAAAATCACTACCATAATGAATCAAAACTTGGAATATATTACCACACTGAGAAAATTGTATGCTTTATGAATCGACGGATCACTTCAAAGTACCAAGATGTTAATTTCACAGCATGTTAGCTTGTAACTATAGCAATACCAATCCAACCTCAACAGTTGGTGACCGTGTATGATTACATGAACATCCAAATGCAGGCCAAGACATATGATCCTGAAGGGGAGTACGTTGCATACTGGTTAACAGAACTTCAGTCACTGGCTAAGGAAAGGAGAAATTTCCCAGGGGCCTCATACATCAGGCAGATAGTACCACTGAAGTTTGACGGTGGAAATCAGAAGAAGGATCAGCAATTCAACCGGCAGAGAAGACCAAACATGTACAGAAGACAAATCTATCAGTAGGGGATGAAGTAATCTTTTGCATAACTGATTGTAGTGTAAACATGCACGAATTTCTCTATGGTCTTATGCAATGTTCATTGATGCATTCAGCTAGTGTTTGTCAGTAGATCCAGCACAAAGGATAGAAAGCCTAAACATTAACCTGAAAGGGTATGGGTAAGGTCAAGAAAACCCCTGAACCCAGCACCGTAGCCCATGTGAGAACGACCACAACCTTGGCCAGACCAGATTTTTTAAAACCTGGCCTGAAATTCATTCCAACTTAGCCAATTTGCAACACATTTTGTCATGACAACCAGAAACTGAAGAAAGGCAAACATTTTCATTCAGGTTACCTCATTACTCAACAACAAAGTTTATACCAGTACTTATTCACCAATACTAGCTCCACTAATAAAAAAAAAAAAAAAAAAACGAGCAAAATGATATTTACAACACGGCCAATGAGATACTCTAAACACTCAAATAAGACCTCACACCTTCAAAAGGGCAGCTACTCATATATACAAGTTAGCCTTGCTGAGAGAAGCAGAGATACAGCTACGACGTCACTGAACGGTCATGAAGTTGATAAATGTAGCTTCAACTTCAAGCCTTCGTAAAAGGCTCTGTTCCTGCACAGTAGCGAGCATTGTAACTCTTGGCTGGTATAGGAATTCCTATTGACTGATCTACGTTGTGCACTTTCCACGCACAGAATTGTGCATCATGAACAAGAGGATTGGTTGCACGAACTGGTGGGGAACCCATAAAGTATGGAGGTGAAGCCTGCAGATTGCAAGGTGCCACAACAGAAGCATTAGTTTAATTCCAAATAAATTCCAGTTTAACTGTGCTAAAATTTAAAACAAAACCCCACCTTAAGAAAAAGAAAGGAAAAAAAAAAGAATTTTTAATAAAGGTGATAGATTAAATGGAAGTGGAACCGCATTTGAGAAACATGATACATGCAGTAGTTTGATGAAAGAACTTTGCGTTCAAAAAAATGATGAAAGAACTGTAGAGAAACGAACCTTGCTCAGAATGAATTCAGAAAGATCTTGTGCGCCTCTCAAGTCATGTTCCCTATACCGCCTTGACTCATGAGCAGTACAAGAAAACATCAGAACATGCAAAAGTGTGACTGATTATGCAAATATTTACAAGTACTTTCACAACAGAATTGCCAGACCAGATCAGAAAGCTGGATTCTACCTGCTGCTTTTTGCATGGTATTGGACACCTGATCGCTACATCTCTGCTCTCTGTGCTTTGGTAGGTTTCTGCTCTTAGACCTTGTAGCCTTTTCATTTCCTCTGTTGCTTCATTTCCATACAATGCAAAACCTTTTTCATTTATAAGATGGATAAACCGGGTCTTAGTCTCAGTTTGTGTAAGTTACCCATAACATGGAACTATATCATGTACAGAGAAGCATGGTTTGAACCTGCTGAAAGGTTTGCAGAACTCGTGAAATGTTCCATACCCATGTCAGCAACAGGACTAAGCTACTTCAGTAAACAATGCTCCTGCACAATCAAGTGTAGCCCCAATGGTGAATGATCAGTAAATTAAGAATGAAAAGGTGTGTTCACATAGTTGAAGAGAATAGTGGACGAAAGAAAGGGACACATGGTTAACGGGATATTAGTATCACCTCACTCCACTAGAAAGCCTTGTGGCACCCTGCTGCCTCACTCTGCCCAACAGTGGACCAGCAAACCTTCCTCCCAGTTTCTGTGGTTGGGGAGGAGAAAGCCAAACTCCTCCAGGTGAACCTTGTACCCCTAATGGCGCTCACCAGGTCCCCGACCAGGTCACACCCATTATCACCCCACCAGGCCATCACCCATGGTCAGGTAGCTCCCATCCCCATCATAGGTGCTCGTTCTGTAATGACTTTGGCTGCCAGAAAAGTTTGTATCTGCCTGCTCCATCTCTCAGACGGAATACCCCTCCAAAAAACTAAAATCCTACCCCTCAACAAATCTCAGACAAAATACCAGAATCAGTGGACTGCAGCAGCCCTACTGTACTACATCGGGAAAATAGATGGTGTACTGGTACAGGTTCTCGTGAAAATTGCACTCAAGAAACGCCCAAGCTCTCGTCTTGGGGAATCCTTTCCATGGCCTATCTCGGAGATGGGCCACGGTGGCCGGTGCACACAAAGCTTGTGTTTTTGGCGCGAGGGAAAGGTGAGACTCGAGATCCCAACAATAAATGCTGCAACGAATCCAGGCATTGACGCCGCGAGAACCAAACCTAACGAACGGCCTCACCCAACCCAATGCTTCACCCTCAGATTCCAATCTGCACAAACCATTCGCCATGGACCCAACAAGAATCTAGAGGCGACCAAGAAAAGCCCGAATCTTTGGACAACACAGTGAGCGATTGATCTATGCGAAAACAAAACCACCGTAGGAATCGCAACCACGGACAAGGAAGGAAACGGCACTCACGGCGGCGGCAAACTTGGCCCGGGGCTAGTTCGCCAAAAAGAAGAGGAGAAAGCGCAGAGGAACCACCTGAACGGGAGAAGGGGAGCACCGAGGCTGCGGAGAACGTCAGGCGTGGCGAAGAACCGCAAACGCTCCGGCCACTCTACCCCGTCGCCGCCGCCGCCGCCGCCGCCTTTGCCCTTGGTTGGGCCTTGGCGAACGAGCGTGCGTGCGACGGCTAGAGCGAGCGAGCGAGCGTGCGTCAAGGGAAAGCGAGGAGAGCCGGGCTGTTTGCCCCCTCGTATTTATCCGGGAGATGGTTCGGCTTCACGAGGGCTGCGACCTGCGACGCGATGCTCGAGAGCGAGAGGATAAAGAAGCGTGGCGTGGGGCGTCAGCGTGGCCCTTGCGGGAACGAAAGGGAAAGGGGGAAAGGGGCGGCTGCGGCCTGCGGGGCGAGGCGGCGGCGGGCTGAGGTGAGGCCGCCCGCCCAACCGCCGTGACGTGCAGTACACTAGACTTGTACGTTGCCGTCGCGCTTGTGTGAAACCGAAACCAAGCCCGTTTCTGCTAGGGCGCCGCCGTGACCGTGTCATGGTGCAGTTGCCGCCGTAGTTGAGTTGCGCGGCGTGTGGATCGCACAATTTTTCTCTCCTTTTTTGAGAGAAACGTGTGGATCGATCGCACAAATGCGAAAAGAAAGGGTCTTGCTGACGGTGCACGGTGGGCCGGAAATCAAAAGGCCCACCAAAATGACCTAAATTACATATTCAAGAAACATTAGCATGATATAGCGTATTGGTATTGGTCTCGGTCGCCATGTTTTGTTTTGAGCAAATTATTTCCTAAACCATAAAAAAAAGTGTGTTGTAATTTCTTGGCCTGTTATTTCTCCAACTTATTTTGCCGTGAAACTAATTCTCCTTAGTTTCTTAGTGGAAAAAGTATATGTACTCCCCTCAACTATTAAGGGGGATTGTTAAAAAAAAAAAAAAAAAAAAAAAAAAAAAAAAAACTATTAAGGGTGGACTATTTCACACGCAAACTATGAAACCAGATTTGTCAAATAAAATTAGATTATCCATTTTATGATTTACTATATTTTTTTTAAGATTCAGCAACAATGATAAAAATGGCAAAACCACTGTCACTGTAGCAAAGGCATCATCCAAAAGTTAGGGGTAGAAAAATGGGTTATTTGAGCGGTTTTGAAAAGTTTAGGGGTAGAAAATCCGTAGTTTAGGGGGTGAAGTAGTCCACCCCAATAGTTAAGAGGGTTATGTAAACTTTTTCCTTTCTTAGTCCTCTTAGTTTGATGGGCATGTTAAGTTGTATGCTTAAAAGACTATTAGCCCTTGTGCCAAAGGCAACGGTTCACGAGCCTTTTAGGCTGCCTCTTCTATCAATAATTTTCCAAAATAAGGTACAATATTTTTTCAAGTAGGGAATCTATATTTTTTTCAATATTTTTCCAGTGTTTCGCATTTGTGGACGTCTCTGTGACGCACTCACCAAGTGATCTGGTGCTCTTCCATTTTTTCCAAGGAATCCACTCTCTTCGGTGCATTAGCTGCAAGAATATAAATTCCTCTTATATCTGCAAAAAAGCATTTGTTAATTTGTTTGCTAATTGTTGTGGGTGAATTATTTTTTGAACTTCAAGTTGGGCAACTCTATTGTGTGGATCAATTGAATGGATGCCTATGTTGTTCCACTCTACTTCTTCGACATTTTTAGATTTAATGTACAATCCCTACTCATGTTGAGAAAGTGGTCTTCATTGAAGACACTATTAATATACCAAGCTATACATAGATCCCAAGTTATAGGCCACAAATATTTAATTATGGACAAAGGTTTATGATAACCAACCTAAATCCTCAACTTTTTTTTTTTTTTTTTTTGTGTTCCCCTTTTCACTTTCCTAGTGACCCATTAGGAATTGTTGCTTCTTATATCAGTTGAAACTTTCGACGAGAACCCACAAATGTACGTTAGGATGGTGGGATCTTCTGGATGTTTCGAAACTTGATTTTTTATGAGGTCCCATGGATGTACAGTAGGATGGCGATATCAGCACATACTAATGAGGATATCCTTCACGATTATCCATTGGCAAAGACACAACAAAAAATGGGCCAAGTGATCCCGAATCATTCGTGTGAGCCTCGGATAATCTCACCTTGCTTGGCTTGGGAGGAGGAAGTCACCTTAAAAGGGAGTCATTCTTCCCCTATCGGATTCCTTTTAGGCGAATTGAGATAATCCAAAGATCGGGTGGGTTGTTGTCCATACAGTGCTAAGATTGTTGAGGCGCAACATGAGGCCCTAGTGGTGTTGTAGCCGGATAAAAGACGACTCATCACATACACATTATACAACCAAATCTTTAAAGATAAAATCTAGGGCAATTTTGAAGGGGAATAGTTGAATCTAAGTTAGCTCTTATTAGTTGTTCTCCATACACTGGTCAATAAATTGAAACATGTGGTATGAAGAAAATCTTGCCAATGTGTTTTGTAAATTTCATGCATCAAGCATGCTTGTGGATTGCTTATAAAAGACTACTAAGCCAATATATTATATTAAAAAAAAAAATAAAGTTACTATAGACGTTTGGCTATGAACGGAGATGTCCTTTCTAGTTTCTAGTGGACAAACAATTTAGTTAAAACAAACATTTGACATTGTTAAAGAAATTTAGTTATAGCGAGTGACACCTAGACATCTCAATCATTTGACATTTATATTAGCACTGAATTTCATTATCAAGACATCGGTATCAAGTTTGTGTGAAAATCTCGACTACCTTAATTTCATCAATTGACAAAATGACTACTAGCCACTAGCAAAAAAAAAATAAACAAATTATTTTTTCAACAGAAAATATAAAAAATGTTGACGGAGCCGGGCGCTTGCTGTATTCCAGCGACAGTTGCGATACAAGCCACCGGCGACACATCCTCCCTCGCTTTCCCTCCCCCATTCTCCCCCTCCTTCCGTCCTCCCCATTTCTCACGCCAAGAAACCACGCCGCGGCCGCCCTCCTCGTCGTCCTCGATCCCAAATCCCTCCTCGTCACGATCGCAAACCGATATCGACCCGTCCGGTCGGCTCCGCATCGCCGGCCTGCAACTCCTTCCTTCGGTGAGGGTGTGTCTGGTTCGTGCGCCCGCAGCGGAGGCTGGAGCCGAGATGACAATGCCGGGCTCTCCGGCGAGGCCGAGCTTCTCGGCCCTCCGCGGTGCCCGGTGGCGCGCCGATCTCGGCGTCATCCCGGCTCCGCCGCCGTCTCCACCGACGAGCTCCGCCGCGCTGCCGCCGACTCCCGCCGGAGGTCTGATCGTCTCGGTGAATCATGTTGCGTTTGACCCTGCAGAAGCTTATTACATTTCTGGACATGATTTAATACCGAGACTGAGCTAATTTCCCGACCGTAGATCAAAGTTATCTTAGGCTTTCATAACAAGATTGTTGCTTAGTTCTTTATTGCCTTTCTCTCAAATCTTTTATGCCAAAGATCCTTGCATATGCTAATATAATGTTCATGTCAGCCTCGCGCCTGCCGCAGTTCCTCATAAAAAAGGTTCTCCTGATATGCTGAAATGGCCCTTTATTCTTCTAAAGATCTTTTATTGTTTGGTTTGACTCCATGGAAACAAACTAGAAGAGATTGGAAATTGAGAATGCTGAATTGTAATTGGGGCAAATTCCTGCTAGTGGAAACTGTGGAAACAACATGCTTTGTTGTCCTTGGACAAGCATCAAGTAATGAAAATGCAAAGTATTGTTAAACGGATGATCTTTGTTACTACTACTTGTTAGTATGTGGTAAAAGATGCAAATTTTGTTCTCAGGGCTTTGACTCTAGAATTTTAATGGTTGATTCATGCAGATATGCTAACCTGCGGCGAAGGCTGCTAATAGATCCGCATCTTTCCAAGGATGAAGAAGGTGCCCCTGACCTGAGGGTGGAGAATCCACTATCGCAGAGCCCAGGTAGGTACTAGCTTTTGCCTTTTTTGCCTTTGAAATGTGTGGTCTCTGTGTTGTCGTGTTACCCATGATTTATTAACAAACTAAGGTTATGCTTGGATAGGGGATGTTTTGTGCTAGATTAACATAGGAGTTGCAGTTCATCTGTCCGAGAAGGTAGTCAGATGTAAAATAAAGTCTTCTGTTACTTAAAACAAAGAAAAGTGGGGATGCAGAAAAAACCATTTTTTTGTTGCACTGTTATCTCTCACGAGTTGCAAACTGCAGACCATGCTATTGTTTTCTTTTATTTTCTTTTCTTTTTCTTTCAACACGCAAGAGACTTGCGCATCATTCATTAAAAGAGAAAGAGAGTACACAAAGGGAGGACAAGACATGCTATTATTTTCTCACCAGTCATATATTATCTTGAATCATTTCTCAGCAATGTAAGAAAGTGACATCTTCCACAAAGTCACCATTAGTGACATCATTTTTTTTGGGGAAATCTGCCATTGTCAATGCAGGGAGCACTTGGGGCCAATATTTCAGGAACGCGGAGCTTGAGAAAATGCTTAACCAAGATCTGTCCCGCCTATACCCTGAATTGGGGGACTTCTTCCAAACCAGCACATGTCAATCTATGCTTGGACGTGTATTGTTAGTATGGAGCCTCAGATACCCAGAGTTTGGTTACAGACAAGGTAAAGCATTGATATTTTTTCAGTCACTGCAAGCTATTTATCTCCTGAAAAAATGGTTGATACCAATTAAAGTCGTATAGCCGCAACATGATATGCCTAAGGGCACATCAAACCATTAGTTCCCCCGGAGTTGGTTCCTAATCTTATGCCTATTCAATGTCTGTCACTATGTGGAACCAAAACTTCACTTCTAAAATAGCTACCTATTTCTTTCTGCAATTATTAACATAACTTTAGTTGAGTACTTCTTCATTGCATATTGAAGAAAATTTTGTTTGGCCTATTTTAGATGACTAAACATGATTTCTGCCAAAGGTAAAAACATAGGTGCACATTTTTGTAACAGCATGCCAAAACCTTTTTGAACAACTTAAAATGGGTCCAAATCAGTAGAGGTGTGACTTTTGTTTTTCTCATGAGATAACCATTCATCTGTCCTCATCTTATGCATTTGTCAACATAAATCACTTTCCTCCTACAGGAATGCATGAACTCTTAGCTCCTCTTCTCTATGTACTTCACGCTGATGTGCAGCACTTCAGACAAGTCAGGGACCTTCATGAAGAGCTTTTGGGTGATGATTTTGATGGCCAAACTTTTCCAGATCGTTCAAAGCTGAACAGAAGTGACAGGAAAAACAATATTGAGGGTGGAACAGCTAAAATTAGAAGTTTGGCTGACCTTGATCTTGATACTAGAGATCTTTTTTTCTTGATCAATGATGCATATGGAGCAGAGGGTGAGCTGGGTATTATTTTATCAGAAAAGTTTATGGAGCATGATGCTTACTCTATGTTTGAGAATTTGATGAACGGTGCACAAGGAGTGGTTGCTATCACTGACTTCTATTCTCTGAGTCCTGCCCCAGAATCAAGCATGGGTTTAACACCTGTAAGAGAGGCATCATCTGCAATATATCACTTGCTTGCTAGTGTTGATTCCTCTCTTCATAGTCACCTTGTGGAGTTAGGAGTTGAACCTCAGTACTTTGCATTACGATGGCTCGCGTCCTATTTGGTCGTGAATTTTCACTTGACAGTCTTCTGTTTATTTGGGATGAGATATTCTCCTCTCCTAACCATTCTTATTGTACTGACATCAGGAGTAGGGCAGATTATCAGTTTAAAGTGTTATGTTCTCCTCGTGGTGCGCTGATTTTGTCAATGGCAGTATCAATGATGCTTCATCTCAGATCCTCCTTGTTAGGGAGTGAACATGCGACTTCTTGCCTAGTGAGGTTGTTAAATTTTCCAGAAGATATTGATTTAAAGAGCTTAATTGAGAAAGCCAAGTTACTGCAATCTTTTGCCCTTGAAGCGAATTTTCCTTCATCCCCAATGAGAGGAAATTCTCTCTTGACTACACCCAACTATTGGGAAGAGACATGGAAGATTCTCCAGCCATCAATGGACCAAAGGGGGGTGGTGGTGTCTTCAAGATGAAGGGAAGGGGCTTCTTGAGAAGAAGCTTGTCTAACACTGAGTCAAATGTTTCCAGAAGCAAGGCTGCTAATTTTGAAAACAATGATATGACTTCAACTAGGCAGTTCACTACTGATGAACTTCACAATGCTGATGTAGTTCCTGCAGAGCTGATAAATAGTGTGCCAGACATGCTTATAGAAAAACAAAAGCATCATGTTGGTAAAGGTACTGCAGAGGCTATTGGGAGTAATTCAAAGAATTGTGAGACAGGACAGCATGATGGTTACTGCTCAACTTCAGGTGAAATTAGAGATCCTCTTGGAGCAGCTAGTGGGTATTTATCGAGGGGCAGCAGTACCACTTTGTCATGTGGCACTGAATACGATCATGATACCCATCATCTGGAAGAACCATGTGGTCCCTGTGATGACAGAGTGGTTAATGAACCTGATCCACTCTTTGTGCCCAATGGTAGAACTGATGAAGCAGCAACAACAGATCAAACATCTGGAATAGTGGATACTTATGCAGTTCAACAGTGTAGAGTGTGTTCTGTTGATGGGAAGCTGAAAATAAAAAGATGACCAAAATTCCACTAGTGATAAAGGTGGCCAAAAAGAAACATTGGCAATATGTTCAATAACAAATGTGGCTGATCAAGAGTTGAGCAGAACATTAAGATGTCTTGGTGAATCTATGGTTGAGAACATACAGGTAACCTTTCTTGATAAAAATAAAAATGAACTTGTTGCCAAATAGAGGGCACACATATATATTTACCTGATTGATCTTTTTGTAAAGTTCATATTTTATGTTGTCAATACCTCTTAGTTTATATTTCTCTTTTTAGGACTCGTACTATTCTAATAATCAGACACTAGACAGGTTTATCAAATATAAAATATACTACCGAAGTTTGTACTTCCTGCCCCCTGCTTTTGTTGTCCAAGTAAGAAGATAGGAAAGAATAATCAGATAATGCCCCCATTGTCAGATATATGCACCTAAGCTCAGATCATGATATACCTTTTCTTGTATTTGCCCTTGGCTAATTTGCTAGTTTATATCATAGGATATTGAGATACTGTTTCTACCAAATTCACTCTCGACTTCAGTGGAGAAACTTGAGAAAGCAATTCCTAGAAGCACAGAGCAAGCTAAGGCAGTAGCAGCTCTAAAAGAACTCAGGAAGATAAGTGACCTTCTACGTCAAATCTAACCAGTACAGCTATAAATATTTCTTCCATACATACAGTGTTGTAGTTTTTTTTTATAATGGATCTGATGTAACATGCTAACAGTATATAACGATCTGATTGATCGGTAAATAGTGATTTGTACATGCCCCCTGTAAGCTGATATATTGAACTGTACATCTGAAACAGCTGCCTGCTGGTTGTGAAGTGCAGGCGGCATACATTTTTTGGATTGTGACCCAACAATAAATCTGCAAGGTTTCTGCGTTCTTAATGCCCTTTTTGCCATTTCTTATATTGAGAACGGTACCAATCAAAGATAGTTCATTGTTGCCCGTGTGAGATGTGAATGCAGTGGCCACCTCATCATCATCAGATGAAAATGCATTGTGGTGTTACCATTGAGCATCATTAAGTTTTGAGCTCAAATTCTACATCATCAGAAAGTTTGTGCTTCAAGTTTTATACATAGATTCATCTTCAAAACCTGCCATTTGTTGATACATGACATCCTAAAAAAAAGAGCTGGATTCAATATTGGTCCGGTCATATGCCAAACTTCAAGTTGATTGAGTTGTGTTACAATCAGCGTTACCGTTTTTATCAGTGTTGAAGTTGAGCCAGGTGATTATGATACCATTGGCATGTACAAGGTTAATTCAAAGCATATATAAGACATAAATAGGATCAACAAAATTTTTTCATAGCATGAGTTGTCCATGTCACCTTACAACAATGTTACCCATAAAAAAAGATACTTTAACAACCTGAGCTTTGAAAATATGCAGCGGGTTCACTCCTCTAACTAGTACAAATGCTCCCGTAGTGGTGTGTGTCAAACAAGAACTCGTTCCTTTTTCCTGCTGAGATCCATTCCATGCATCCTGCAAGCAATTTTATTATAAAATAATGTCAACATGATTCAAATGTGAAACATCAGTGACACTTACACAGCATAATGACATGCAACAAAAGGTATAGATTACACTGTCGAGTCTGGTGTGAACCAAACTGTTTGAGAAAACAGTACTGGGCACAACATATACAGATTTTACTCATGTCGGGATTTGGGATGTCTAAAGTCTAAAACAGGTTAACTAAACGATCTCCATGTCCGTACCACACAAAAATCAAACTTGATTACTTGAACTACCTACAGTATGTTGCACAAGGTATAAACGTTGTGGGCTTCCCCATCATCATGGACAAACACAAACTTTGTTGTGGACTAGGATACATTATTTTGATCCCATCTTATTAGCCTCAGCAGCATAACCAGTAATAGAGTACAGGTTGTTGCATCTATGCATAACCCAACAGGAAAATGAACTAGCAAACTTCATAAGTCACCCAAGCAAAACCACATCACGAAGCTCAAATCAGCCACTCAACTGATGGAATTCTTTAAGTTTGTCAACATCCACGTTATTGTCCTCAACTCATAAATCTGATGCACATGGAAATTCAGTCTGATTCTAACACCTTCCCACCAATCCTTACCAACTTAACCAAATTTTATTTCATTCTTTTGGGCAAAGTTGGTTGCCCCACAAACTAATGAAGATAAAAAAAAAAAAAAAAAAAAAACCCGAACTTGTGTGTTTTGCACACCATCAATAGAATTTCCTTCCAGCAGCAATCACTAGTTCACAATTCCACAAGCAGCGCGCTTATCCAACCACAGCGCTAGGCTTGCAACAAATTTCATAGCTGGATTTTGATCCCCAATCTTACTGCACTCAAAATTCTATAGCTACTGATTGGCAAAGAAGTCATAACAAAAGGCGAAATTTCAGAGCGGCTACCGAAACCCTGAGGAAACAGGGGCCTCACCATCATCTCTCGCCGGGGCACGGGCCACATCAGGCGACGGCAACTGGGGCCGGGGACGGCTTTTGGGTCGTTGGCTCCTTGGCGTCCGCGAAATCCTCGGCGTTGTAGACGACGGTGAGGAAGAGGGAGCACGAGGGGCAGCGCGCAATCTCCTCCCCGAGTCGGAGGTCGTCGAGCGTGATCTGGAACAGGTCGCCGCAGGGGCACGGGTACGTGTACGCCTTCAGCTCCGCGTTCCACTCCATGTCCTCGATCTCCACCTCGTCGTACGCCGACATCTCGCCGCCGCGAAACCCTAGCTAGCTCCTCCGACCCGCGCTCCTCGCAACCAGAGAGAAGGTCGGTGTTTCGCGCCGCCGCAGAGAGGCAGTTGCGTGAGGGTTAAGGCGGCTGCTGCTAATCTTTCGATTACCCCCTTGTAAATATTTAATTATTACGGAAATGCCCCTGAGAGAAACCGGCGGAGACAGCCTGCGGTTTGCCGGTGGGACTGTGGATGGGACACGCACCCGATTCGGAACCGACCACCACCGACTCTTTTTTGCAGAAAAGCCCTTGAGTATCTTCTATATTACTCGATGATCCCTCCCAACAGGCCCTCCTCAAACCTTCGCGAGACGCGCACCAGCTTCGCCGTCGGACGCAAGCGCTCAAGCTGCTCGATCGATCTCCCAGGCTGCGAGTAGCTCCGACTCCGGACGCGTGAGGCGAAGGAATCCATGGCGCGCGTGGTCTCCTCCCGGGCAGCGGTCCTGGCGCGCCGCCTCGGGGCCCAGCCCCAGCCCCAGCCCGGCGTGGTTCTGAGCCGCCGGCACAACCACACTCGCCGGCCTGCGGCGGAGGCTCTGAAGAGGACGCCGCGGGTCCTCTTGCGCCTGCGCCGGACGCCTCCGCGTTGTCCCGGCGGTTGGAGGAGGCGATCGACAGCGCCATGGCGCGGGCGGCCGAGCCCGACTGGGCGCCCTTCCGGCCCGGGACATCCTACTTTGTGCCGCCCCGGCCCGCCGGCGTGGCCCAGGGGATTCTCGCGCTTCTTGGCCACGGTGGCGGGCTCACCGGCTCCTCGGCAGCGCCGAGGCGGGGGCTCTCAACCGACGAGGCCCGCGCCATCGTCGCCGACTCCCGCGGGTACCCATGCTCGACCTACTTCATCGAAGGTACCACAATTTGACTATCTCCATTTCGCTTTTTCGGATCTGCTCAATTCTCAACTGAAACGGATGCATAAGAACTGCTAGAAGTCAGAACAATTTCGAGACATTTCGTCGTTCTGCTTTATTTTATAGAACTTGCTTATTGAGAGTGTCTATCTACATATATGCAGGCCGCTTTCCAGATTTAGTGGAGAGCACTACAAATATAGACGCCAATCAAGCTCAAGAGGAATGAATGGAAGGAGCAAGTTATTGCACTGGATGAAGGGGATCTAGGTGTCACTTTCATGTCATTTAGTGCTGTTGTACAAAAGAAAGGTTGAACTGATGAATTCGTGAGCTTACTCTGTAAAATGAAATTGTACTGAATTCATGTGATCTTCTAGTTTTATGTAAGACTAGTCTATAAATAAATAAAAACTATGATTTCACCTGTCTTCTCTATGCTATCCCATATCGGGAATGTATGATGCTAAACATGCTCCCAACTCCCATAGTGGCTGGTATTGGTTTACAAGTGAATTATATTAACATTTCAGATCATATTAGTTTCCAAATGTGAGCACTACTGCAGTACAGTGTATCGTCAAGATACAGTATTCAAAGTTTTTGAACTATACAAGTTGCTCCTCAGAATTGTCAATGTTGTGTATGATCAAAATTAGTGGGAGCAGTAGTAACAAAATATGCAATTCAGACTAAATTCGAATTGCTTTGCTTCGGTGGATTAGCCATCGTAACGAGGCTACTGAATGGATCACCAAAAGGATTGGATAATCCAGATTGAGAAGAAGGAGCAGAATACTGAGACGGCTGCTGGTATGCTTGGGGCGGCAACATCACCATCTGCTGCTGCTGCTGCTGTTGTACCTGATAGTACTGCTGCTGCTGTGCCTGGTAATATTGCTGCTGTTCTGCCATCATAGCCAACTGCACATTTGATGGTGGCGCAAAGCTATTTGACATGGCAAATGGATCATTGGGGTCAAATGGGTTTGCTGCAACACTTCCAGTGTAGGTCACATTGGCTATTTGCTGTCTCCTTGCCTCATCTTCGTAAAGACTGTCGAGCAATAGCTTGTCGAATCCCCCAGCCTGTTCAGCAAATGCAAGTAAGTAATTTAGCTCAGATTGCTTTAGTTATTTTTTTAAAATAATTCATGACCACGTCTTTTACAGCTAATAATCTGTGTGAATTCATAGAATTCATATGACCATATTTTCTCTAGAGATAGCAAAGGTTTACATACCAGTTGATTGTCCACTTGTTGATTTGTGTGGTTACTTGGTGCAGTAACCAGTGCCAATTCCCATCCAGCCTTATCAAGAGCAAACAAGTCTCGAGAAGTTGACGTCTTGTTTTCATTACCTACATTCAGGAGACAAGTTATTACATATGGTCTTAAGTAAAAGCCCCCAATTCAAAATTGCTGCTAGTGCAGTTATGCTTAACAGGATTTGCTATTGAGCAGTGCATTGATATTATAAACACTGAACCTGGTGCCACAATAGCAAGAGCCAGTGCATTGCTTTCTTCAAGGTTTGCAATCATGGGGTTTACTTCTTCATCCAAGTTCTGCAATTCATATATTAGTAAAACATGAGGCTTCAAAGAAGCAGGTGTTGAGCTGAAACTGTCGATTGTTCTTGAAACATAGAGGAAATACTAATAGATCCCCGGTAGTCGCCCGTGGCTGAGGTTCCACTGCTTCCTCCGGAGGCTCAGTAGCAGGTTGTGGCTCTGCTTCAGACTCTGCAAATTCTTGTTTTTCGTCTTCCACTGGTTTCTCGGCTTCCTGTGGAGCTGCTTCTTCATCACTAGGTTGGTTCTCATGGTTTTCCTGGTTTAGCAGACAACAATAATTATCAGAGCTATTCTCCTATGTGCTTTGAGCTTTTACAGTTCCACTGACACTGGACACACTCACCAAACTCTCGGTATCGGCACGGGGTGCTTCTCTGATATACTCTTCCATTGTCACAAGAAATGAAGGCGGCGGCTGCATAGTGATAAGTAGTAGCCGATAAACACAGTGAGTGACTTCTGTACAATACAATGTGCAGAGGACAAAATTTAAGTCATTCTAATTTCCAAATGGGATTTAAATGACTGACATTTTTACACTTATTACTGTGGAATAGTCAGTGATGTAACATCATCTTTCCTGGAGATTTATCTGTTAAAATCAGTAATGAATGTTGGAACATGCCTGCCTCAGAGTGGGAAACTGGAAAGTCCTGGCCAGGTCAAGATGTTTGCAGTGATCATAGAAATTAGAAAGTCTTTCTGCCTGTGAAATTGATGGTGCACACCATGAGATTCCAAGAGCCAGTACATACTCTTCAACCCAGTTTATGGTAAAATTGCTTAGTTTCTGTACCTGCTGACCAGCTCGTTTATAAATTTCAAGGGCCTTGATTGCTTCATATTTTGGCATCTCAAAATACTGCATCACATGAGAGAAATATAACGTATTATTATCCGTATGTTCAGATTATGGACATATATATGTAAAAAAGCATCTCAGTAAGAACTGGAAGTTACCATATCAACAAGATTGATGATGCCATCATTGATTGAACAATATATTTTGAAACTTTCCTTCAAAACCTATGGCCCATAAGACCTCTGTAAGGCTTAAGGATATAAGGAAAACACACTATATTGTGCCAAAAATCTTTGGCAGAACAAGTTTCAGACTTACAAGAGCTAACGCATATTGTACAAGGTAATTTGTGCAGGCTGCACCTTCAGGCTGCAAAATGACAATGGAAAATGAATTGGTGTCGGCATCATATCAGATCAGATAGAGTTGTATGTATACATTGGCGGACTGGCCGCTTAACATGATTTTTTATTTTCAAGCTCAGTAGTGTTTCTTATTCCATGAGCCGGGATTAACACTTCCATTTTTCTAAAACAACAAACCTGGCAGGAAATAAGCCTGAGAAGCAGTTTCTGCAATGCTGGCAGCTGATCCAAAAGTTCCCCGAGCGGCAGGGATCTTGTTCTGCTGTGTGCCTGGAATTTGCCAAGATTCAGAATAGCATATTCACATGGAGCAAACAATTCACAATGATGCCTACCTTTCCAGAAGCATGGGGTAACTTGAGCAGACGATCTAATTCGACATCGTACTTGAGAACCCTGAAGCACTCAACCCGTTCGTCCAGGTACTGCGCGTACGTGCGAACCCAAGCAGAGCAGTCCCAAGCTGCATTCAAAAGCGAGCGAGCAGAGAAGCTGTTTGTTCAGACATTAACTAAAGCAGAACAAACACTAACAGGGAAGGCAAATTTTTGCACCCATGGAAAAAAATGCAGATTGAACACAAATTAAAGCGACCTAATGGGCTGGAGTCATCCTTGAACAGTGGGATCTGCAGAATGTTTCCTCTGTATGAATAGGTGAGGAAATCTTCCTTGAATGTGCCATCGCCTTCTCTGAGCAGCCTGTGTATCACTATCAACGTTTTCAGTGCAACCTGCAATCAAGAAATGGGTTGGCATGTGCTCATGGATGGCTGCCCGAGAAGTTCTCAGAAAGGTAGCAGAATCAAATCAAAGGGAACCAAAGAAATAATATCATGAGTGAATCAAAGGATCATCATGAACAATGCAGAGCAAGAAGAAGCAAGACCCACGCACTATCCAGTTCTTGGTCTTGGACAACCTCCTCGCCAGCGTGCATATCGAATAGGCGACGTCGGCTCGCGGCCGATGCCCCGAGGTCGCGAAGAGTATCCCTGCACGAACGAAGCAGAGGAAACCGACCATGAACAACAACTTGTGCTGCCGCCAATGCCCCTCTTGGATCCAAACCATATAGGATCGAGCTATAACACTCACTCCTGAAGTGGCGCTCCTTGGGCGGGCACTCCACGTGGTTCGTCGCCTTCACAATGGCGATGTCCAGATCCTGCAAGGAAGGAATCAATCCTCAGAAAATTCACAATGGGCAATGGCCATGGTGGGACGACCAAGAGCCGGCCGGCATCGCAGTCGGACGCCATGGGACCGGAGGGTGAATGGATGGGCACCGATGGATCGATGGATCGATCGGACATCGGAGGCAAGGCATGGTTTTCGTCGTCGTCATCACCTTGTACTCGCTGTTGAAGTTGGCGAGGCCGACCTTGGTGGAGTCCTTTTTGAGCGCGCCGTAGGCCTTGCGCCACGTCCGGAACCCATGCCGCCGACCGGCCGGCCGTCCTCCGCCGCGTCCCCACGGGCCACGCGATCACCGCTCGTCGACCTGCCAGCTATTCAACTCCCCACCCAAGTTTAGCGCGCGGCGGACGGACGGACGGACGGGGAGGCCAAGGGAAGGGAGCTAGTAGGACGGAACGGGAGGCGCGTCGTTTTGGTAGCAAAACGGAACGGAACGGCCTGCTAGGTACGGTCACTTCTGCTCGATCGGGTCGCCCGCGCAGGGCGCGTCATCGGACTCTGTCAGCAAAATGCCTGCCTGTTTGTTTCGGCGGTCACGATGGGTTTGAGCCGAAATCGCGAGAAAAGCCCGCCTGACACCTCGTGTCAGAATGCACGGGCGTGTTTGGATTGAGACTGTTGTAAATTGCAATGGAACAGTAGCAAATGAAGTAGTGGAAGTGAT